>CAMRHE010000570.1:827500-947284 GCA_947044405.1 Leptodactylus fallax | reverse complement strand
ATGCTATGTTAGTGGCCCCTGCACAGTATAATGCCATGTTAGTCACCCCACACAGTGTAATGCCATGTTAGTCGCCCCGATCTAATCCTTTTTCTTCTTGTTTAAACCTGGGGTGCGTCTTATAGTCAGACGTGTCTTTTTGTCCGAAAAATACCATAAATAGTGGACGTGTTCAGCTTGGACCTTTACTTGATGGCGGATCCCAGTCAATGGAAATTTACTAAAAGCAGTTGAGTATCCCTACTGTATTGGCCTCGGCAGCCCATCATGCCTTGTGGACCATCTTGGTAAAAACTGATGACAAGTGATGGTTTTGGAAAAGAAATTTATAATAAAGCCTGATGACAGATGAAGCATTTTCGTATCAGTTTTGGTATCAGTTGTAATGACTAAGGGACAAAAAAACTGATGCTGATGCAACTGACATATGTGAACCTAGCCTAACCTGTCGCTATCCGGTGCCCATCCAGTTTCCCGAGATTTTCACTCGGATTGGCAGTGGACGGACTCAAGCGCAAGTGTGAACCCTCCCTGTAACAGCGATTTTACAGATTTAGGCTGAGACCCCACATTGCAGAATCGCAGCATTTTTTTGTTGGAGATTTTGCTGCGGTTTTTGGAGCCAAAGTCAGAAGTGGATTTACTAGAAGGGAAACATCTAAGAACTTCCTTTATATTTTCCTTTCCTTTTGTAGCCACTCCTGGCTTTGCCTGAAAAAACTGCAGCAAAATCTGCAACAATAAATGCTGCGTTTCCACAACGAGGGGCCTCAGTCTTACAAGAAAATTTCCCAAAATATTTATTTGGGGACCACTTTAGTTCTGAAGTAGATTATAAAGGCCTATATATTAGACCCCCCCCCCATAAATCACCCCATTTTCAAAACTGCTCCCCTCAAATAATTCAAAGCAGCATTTACAAAGTGTGTTAACCCTTTAAGCATTTCACAGGAATTGCAACACTATAAAGGTGAAATTTGGACCTTTCATTTTTTTTCAATAATAAGTTCATTTAGCCCTAAAATTTACACATTCACAAAGGGTTAAAGCAGAAAATGCAGCTCACAGATTGTTATACAATTTCTCCCGAGCACAGAAATGCCCCACATGTGGGTGTAAACTGAGGTTTGGGCACACGGCAGCGCACGGAGGGGAAGGAGCGACATTGGGTGTCTGAAAAGCAGATTTAGGGAATAGCTTTCAGGTGTCTCGCTTGCAGAGCCCCTAGAGTACCAATACAATGGAAACCCTCCAAAAGTGACCCCATTTTGGAAACTGCACCCCTGACAGAATTCATCAAGGGGTATAGTGAGCATTGTCACCACACAGCCGTTTCACAGATTTTACTAACATTAGGATTTGTAAATGAAAAATTACTAAAATGTCACTTTATCTCCAAAGTTTTCATTTTCACAAGGGGTTAAAGGCGAAAATCCCCCCCACAGTTTGTTACACAATTTCTCCTAAACACAGGAATACCCCATATGTGGTCGTAATCTGCTGTATGGGAACATGGCGGGGCTCGGGAATAGAAAGAGCGCTATTTGGTTTTCAATGGCAGATTTTGCTGGAATAGTTTTCATGTGCCATGTTGCATTTCCACCCCCTAAAGAGGAAACCCCCACCCCAAAAGTGACCTCATTTTGGAAACTACACCCCTCAAGGAATTTATCAAGGTGTATTATCATTTGGAGGCCAAGAGTTCTTCCCAAAAATTCATGCACAAATTGAAAATTGAAATTTTTAAAGAAATATGTAAATTTTAGTGCCCAGTAAGTTGCGCCCACTTTGTGTCATCAGAGACACGCACTCCTAAAACTATTAACTGGGTTATCCTGTGTACAAAAAAGTTGTATATATGGGCATAAACTTCTGCTTGGGCACACAGCAGGGCTCAGAAGGGAAGGAGCACTGCGCTTTTTAGCTTTTGGGGTATAGATTTAGAGGGACTTTCTGGACGCCATGTTGTTTTTGCAGAGCCCTGGAGGTGCCAGTAAATTGGAATTCCCCAAGAAGTGACCCCATTTTGTAGGGGTAATTTTAGGGTCTCAGCAAATGTGACATGACATCCAAAAACCAACAATCTAAATCTGCGATCCAAAAGCCACAGCGCTGCAGTTGATGATATCTAATAGGAGGAGCTTTTCTTTTTCCGAATCTAACGCGAGTAACCTGAAAAGACAAACCAGGGGGCCAGTTCTGCTTACATTGAAGTACACGGCCCTGATAAGTGGCCACGAGATGTCCATGATACAGTGATGGTGGATTTTATGTAACATTTCTGGGATAGAGGGGTGGCCGTAGAGCTCCATAATCTAGCCATACAGGACACTGAGGCTATGAATACAGGGACAATAGTTGTCAGATCAGAAGTGGGTACATCTAGGTCTAGAAGCCATAAAACAACCTGCGGGCCCCAAGGAATATCATATCCTACTATTAGATTAAGAGTCGTACTCGAGCCCATAACACTAGATTATCTGGGCAGGTCCCCCAGATGTGCCTCATAGAGCCTTGTGCGGCATCACATCTCCAACATACACTCGAGGAACCTGGGGATATTCTGGAGAGCCGATGGGGGGTTCCCAGTGATATAAAACCTCCCTAGATGTCTCTTTTTGGATGATGCAATGAGATATTCGGCCACCCAAACTGTCTGTTCTGGACCATTGTTTGTCTGTGAAGGTCCAAAATAAATCCCTTTCCCACCCTCAAAGGGGGTCACAGCTGAGGGACAATGTTATGTAAGCTCGGGAAATGCTATTGGTGATGAGTGAGACATTCGAGAAATATAATAAAAGGGCCAGGGACGTATGTAAGGAGGAAATCGGGTGGCGGGGCTGCAGATATTTATACAATTCTTTACTAGAGATCCTAAATCTATCCTGTATATAGGAGAATGGGCGTAAGAAGGTCCCGTCCATAATGTTCCCTAGACACCGGAATCCATTGTCCATACTGTTAGTAGATAGAATTAGGAACATGCACCTGAATAGCTGCTATAGATAGGTTTGAAAAACGAGATGGCAAAATACGGATTACAGAAGCGGTTTTAGTCCAGACATTCGGGCACATCTGCAATAAACAGAGGAGCGGCATTTTTTGTAATTTTCCGAGACCTATTCGATTAATGACACTAATGACCTCCCCTGGTACCGTACAAGTTTAGCCATTACCTATTGGATTAATCCAACAGGTAGAGGCCAATGTTTTACTCACCGATTCCAACTCCTGTCCAGGCCGCCTCCACTTTTTCGTCCAGAGGGCACTGCAGTGTTCTTCAGCGTCCGCACCCTGGAGAAAGAAGTGGAGACCAGACAGGACAGGAGCCTGGAATCGGTGAGTAAAACATTGGCCTCTACCTGTTGGATTAATCCAATAGGTAATGGCTAAACTTGTACGCAACCAGGGGAGGTCATTAGTGTCATTACGGCGGCGCGTCCCATGTGACCACTGAGGCCCAATCACAGGACTGAGCCAGAGACTGGAAGACGCCTGAAGAGGACACCGGGGACCTCCAGATGCCCATAATAGGTGAGTATAAGGTGCGTATAGAGGTGAGAGGTGAGTCTAAGGGGACAAATACTCAGAATCCCAGGATGTATATATCAGAAGGAGACAGGGAATAGCTCACTATAGGGCACTATCTAATCTTGTGTAGAAAATAGGGACTAATCGACAGGTATTAAAAGATGATATTGTGTGACATAACCAGATGACAACCATAAGTAATCTTATTGTGTTAAGACTGTCTCCATGGTTCCATGACAACAATAAGAAGTGTGTGTGAGGGTCATGCCCGGATTCTACCAGGGGTAAATCACTGTTCCACAGCGTCCAGCGCTAACATGGACACTGCAAATAGTGTTCAATGATATATGAGATAAGAGACCCTTAAGTATGACCAGGTAGAGATAAAAAACTCTCAGCCTATAAGATTCTATAGATGGTGGACCACAGCCAAATTTCTATAGGGATGTCAGCTGTTCAAGTGCAAAATTAAAGGGTGATCTGCAGATATCAAAAAGGATGAGGCCTAGGTATGCACTAAAAATACTGGCTGAAAATGATCCCATAAATATAGAAGGGATCTCAGGGGCATCAGACAGATAAGTTTTCCCTCAACTGTTTATTACATAAGAGCAGTGGTGTAGTAACATCCCCAAGGAGACCTAAAAAGAGCATACCGCTGTCTTCTAGTCTAGAAAGACCCTAGAAGATATGCATAAAGGCTGGCTAGAGGCAGAAGAACCACACACATAAGGTTCTCAGCTATTCTACATACAGGAGCTGTAATGTAGTGACACCTCAGTGGAGACGCGCCCTAACAAGCGCCTACAACAACCCTATATATTAGCTACTAGCTCATAGATCTACGTAGAACTAGTTAGAGATTCCTGACGTGGACGCGTTTCCCCAATCCTATGTGAATCGGATCATCAGGGGAAGAGGAGAGAGCTGCAGCATGTGCTGCTACAGGCAGTCAGAAAGGCAGTGGCTAGACCCCAGAGTATAATAGGGCTTCGTGGGTGATGAACCCTAAAAGTTTTGAGATTGGGCCAAGCCAAAAACTTTTGGAAACTTCAGATTAAATTTATCGATTGATTGAATTTTCTTCAGTCCGAATCGACTTGCTCATAAACAGGAAGAAGAGGGCACTATACTGTGTGGGGGCCTAAAAAGGGACAATATACTGTGTTGGAAGCAAAAATATGTGTTTGGTCCTAAGAAGGGACAAATGTGGGGCCAAATAAGGGAATTTTTTTATCTGAAAATGGGGGATGACTTTCTATAGTCCACCTCAGGCATCAGATAAGTGAGGTTCACCCCTACCAGACATGGATTCCAGTAGACAAAGGAAAAGATCCGTATTGTAATATCCCAGCATATTATTTGCTTCCATGTCAACCCACAAATATTCCAAAACTTCAGCTGATCCAGCAGGGAAGCCTAATAATACCAATGCCGGATCCTCGGACATCCCGATCCTGCTGGTGAGGCCGGTAAATACAACGTTTGGGCAGAACCCCCCGCTCATTCTCAGTGCTCGACTGCGGGTAATAAATGATTTTAAAATACAAAAAAGTGCAGCAGCCTCTGACACAGCACAAGGGCACATAAAGAGCAGAGATGGAAACTGCATTACTGCTATTACTGGCACATATATACTAACATGGTCTACAAACTAAATATATAAATTTGAGGTTCTTCGTTAAACATATTTGATCAAACAGTAGGAAGCCCACCTGCCCCGACAAGGCGACCCCATTCAGGTAGGACCCTACACTAATACCCCTATTGGACCCAATAAATGATTTAGGAAGAAGAATCAGAAGGTTGAGAAAATTATAAATAACTTTGGGGGGAAAAATCCTCTTATCTGCCTCAGTTCTGCCAGTCCATGAGATGGGAAGATCAATGTAAGTGGAGGGTTATAGATTAAGGGGTCATTGTATAGATTAAGGGGATTGTATAGATTAGGGGTCTTGATATTTATAGGGACCAGCTTAGATAAGGGGTAAGTGAGGGAGATGTCTAGATAAGGAATTGTGTCATCGGACCGTTTGTAGGGAAATAAATGTTGCAGTCGTAGTTGGTCGTGTAGAGGACGTCCATATCCAAGATTAGGGATTTGGTAGCGACCACTTTATGATACCTAATAGAACCAAACTCAGTGACGTGAAATAGAGAGCGCTCTGGAGCTGCACAATATAACACCGCCAGCTAATACACCTATACGGTGTTCAGTGGGTCCTATCTGTATCCCTGAGATATTAGGGATGAGTTGAGTGAAGGGTATGGTATATAGAGCCATTATAGAGGAAGGAATAGGTCCAGAAAAACCAAAATGGACCTCTTTGAGGTCACCCCAATGTAGGTGGTTGAAGGCCTTCTCCGCATTCAGGTGGATGTTATAATGTGTGGACATACCACGTCAGGGCCACTATAGAGGCCTTATACTATGTGGGACTACAAAGAGACATGGAATGGGCAGAGCCAAAGTGCAAGTGGGTCTTACTATATGTGAATTTGCTGCAGAGTAAATAGCGCGCCCCATGCTCTGTCCCTCAAGCTCAGGGAAGCCCCTCATCAGGGTGGGCGCACTGCTGTGATGTATGTGTGCCCGGGAGCAGTGAGGTAAGTACTGGCTGGGGGCCACTAATGGGGGGACAGTAAACTGTGCGGGGCCACTGCTGGGGATATGGAACAATAAATCTGTTACTCAGACACAACCTCTAATTTTTTTCCATGTGTGGCCCATTTGCCTGTTGGTGTTTGAGAGCCCTGATCTAATCCCAGACCTCAGGCTAATAGTCACATGAATGGCTAAGGTGGTGGCTACCATTGTTACTGCAAAGGGATAGAAGTCCTCACATAACAGAAGGAGCCTTTTTAGAAAGATCTTATGTTCCTGTCTTACAGCCCAATTATTTCACACAAGGGGAGACCGGAGCGCTGCGCAGTAAAACGCAGGGATCTTGACTGGGGGCGGGCTGTAGGGGGACCAATAACGCGCTAGGGCGCGAAGAATTGGGGGCGGGGCTTAACAACGTTTGAATTGACTATGCCGCGCAGCCCGGGAAGCGGGCTGAACGACGAGCAGCACGGCGCTGGCCTCTCCTTCACGGCACCACAGCCCCGGTCCGAGGTGCATCCAGTGGTTTCAAGTGCATACGCGGGTGCAGGTCAACCTTCCCAGGGATGTCGGTCGTGCTGCAGCTGTCAGCGGGATGGTTCTCAACAATCAACAGGCGCCAGCGTTCTCCTGTACAGCGACCCAGGTCAGCAGGATGCAGGACCGTCGACTGGTGGGCCCACAGCACCTACGCAGTCTGGTGAGTACCATTCATTGTCGTGTCCGTTTCCTCCTATTCTAATGTCCCAGGGGTTAGGGATAGATAGGCCGGAGTCCCCAGTGGGTGGTGGTGTAGCTTCTGAGGGGATTAGGGAGCTATTGGGTAGCGTGAGGGAGCTACTGTTGCGCTGCGAACAGCGTGTTAGCGGTTCCCCGGTGGCGGCGTGGGTCCCTCCTGCGGTTCAGTCAGTAGCGTCACAGAGTGCGCCGGTGGTAGGGGCTCCGGCGGGTGTCACAGTGTCTGTCCAGACAGATAAAGAGAAGGTTGATTCGGTGAGGCTAGACGACAGGGCTCGGGGGGAGGTTTATGTGTGTTTTGAGGGTCCTCTAGGGGCGCATTTAAAAAAGGAAGTGAGGGAGAAGATTTGGAAGGACGAGTACGTCGAAATCTTCTCCTTGCTCCCTTTAGCTAAATTTAACTTAGACAAGAGTAAGAAGGAGGATAGCAAAAAAGAGGAGGAAGAAAAACGTAGGTGGCGCCTGATTCCACAGACTTTTGCTAATTGGCTTCAGGCCTTTGCCATTTTAGCGAGTGTCATTGGTGAAAAGGCTCCTGACAACTGTTCGGGGCTTTTTTGCTATCAGGACTCTATAGGTGAGGCGTATCGGGTGTATGGGGGTCAGACATGGCTGCGGTATGATGAGCAGTTCCGTCAGCGTAAGGCGGTTCGGCCCAGCATACGGTGGGACCAGAAAGATATAGGTTTGTGGCTTCGGGTTATGGCGCCAGCTCGCTTTGGCCAGTCCTTTCCTGGGGCGGCCGGTGGAACCGGCCATAGTGGTCTCAGTTACGGCTCAGGGGGGGCAGGTGCACAGGCCCAGCAACGTTACGGGCTGTGTTGGCAGTTCAATGAAGCCCAATGTAAATTTGGCTTCAACTGTAGATTCAAACATGCCTGTTCATTCTGCGGAGGGGTGTCCCATGGTGCGGCACGTTGCTTGCGCAAACAAAGGACCAAGGCCTTGCCTAATAGTGGACAAGGGGCAGACGCCGGTGAAGCTGGAAGCCATGCTTCCGTACCTAAATAGTTATGTTAACAGGGAGAGTGCAAAGTTTCTGGTAGAAGGTTTTAGGGAGGGTTTTAGGATTCCCCTGCCGACGCACACAGTCCCCTTTTGTATAACTAACTTGAGGTCGGCAGCGGAACACTCGGGGGTGGTGTCCAAAAAACTGGGGAAGGAGGTGGCCTTGGGGCGCATGGCGGGCCCCTTTGCATCACCCCCTTTGGAAGGTTTAATTGTATCTCCTTTGGGGGTGGTGCCGAAGAAGGAGCCGAATCAGTTTCGGCTCATACATCATTTGTCTTATCCCAAACGAGCGTCGGTCAACGATGGTATTGCACCCGAGCTTTGTTCGGTAGTATATACCTCGTTTGATGCAGCTGTGCATTGGGTACGGCGTTGCGGTCCAGGGGCCCTCTTAGCTAAGACGGATGTGGAGGCGGCGTTCAGGTTACTGCCGGTACACCCTGACAGCGTTAGGTTACTGGGCTGCTACTGGGACGGCGGGTATTACGTGGATCGTTGCCTCCCTATGGGTTGCTCAATATCGTGCGCATACTTTGAGGCGTTCAGCACCATTTTAGAGTCGGTAATTCGGGAGGTGTCGGGGGTTGAGTCAGTGATACACTACCTCGATGATTTCCTCTGTATAGGTCCGGCAGGCTCCGATGTATGCGCGGTTTTGCTGGCAACCACGCAGTGGGTCGCCGGTAAGTTTGGGGTACCGTTGTCACCGGAAAAGACTGAGGGTCCGTGCACTAGATTGAGTTTCTTGGGCATAGAGCTTGACACTGTGGCAATGGAATTCCGGTTGCCTGGTGACAAGCTGGTTGATCTTAGGGAGAGGGTGAGGCGTGCTCGTCACATGCGAAAAATTACGTTGCGCGACCTCCAGTCATTGTTAGGCAGTTTAAATTTTGCCTGCCGCATTATCCCCATGGGTAGGATTTTTTGTCGCCGGCTGGCAGGGGCCATGAAAGGGGTGTCAAATCCACGACACTTTATTCGGCTGGGGGTGATACATCGGGAGGACCTGGCAGTATGGGACACATTTTTAGACCAGTTCAATGGTAGATCACTGGTCCAGTCAGCAGTGATCGATGTGTTCGATTGTGACCTCTTTACGGATGCGGCAGGGGGCCACGGTTTTGGGGCCTATTACAGGGGGCAGTGGTGCGCCGCTCCTTGGCCTGCGTCGTGGCGTGAACAAGGTCTGACGCGGAATTTGACTGTACTTGAGTTATTCCCGATTTTAGTCGCGGTGTCCATATGGGGTGGGGCGTTCCAGGATAAAAAAGTTAGGTTTCATTGTGATAACATGTCAGTTGTGTCGGCCATTAATAATGTGACTGCGTCTTCTCCTCCAGTTATCAAGTTGCTTCAGCGTGTAGTATTGCGTTGCTTGTGCCTGAATGCATGGGTGGTGGCAGTGCATGTTCCGGGGGTTAAAAATGACATTGCTGATTCTTTGTCTCGTTTCCAGTGGGAGCGGTTTCGTGCCCTGGCTCCGGGGGCGGAAGTGGAAGGGATTCCATGTCCTCCAGAATTATGGGACTTGGTTTGCGAAAAGCAGGGACATTGATTCAGGCATCGTTGGCCCCCGGCACCTGGGATAAGTATTCAAGGGCTTGGCAGCTTTGGGAGGATTGGGTGGGAGATTTAGGTCAGGTACATACTGATGAGGATAGGGTTGGGGCTTTATTGTTCTTGTTAAGCCGTTGGTCTTCAGATGGATGGTCCGTGGCGAAAGTTAATGGTGCGGTAGCGGCGTTGGCATTTGGTTTCAAGATGAGGGGTTTGGCGGACTTTACCAAACATTTCTTGGTTCAACGTGCGCTTAAGGGGTTCCGCAGGGGCAGGGGAAGTAGTGACACACGGCGCCCGGTTGCATTTCAGCTTTTGGAGCGTTTGGGGTTGGAGCTGGGCCGTTTTTGTTCTTCGCACTATGAATGCGTTTTGTTTCACCTGGCTTTTTCTCTAGCTTTTTTCGGGGCTCTCAGGGTGGGTGAGTTGGTGTCCGTGTCGACTAAGCGGCCGGGTGGTTTACAGGTGGATGATGTGTACATGGAGGAAGGGGTCCTAGTGGTCAGGGTTCGCAGGTCTAAGACGGATCAGGCGGGGGCAGGGAAGTATCTGCGCCTGGGTGCGGTTGTAGGGTCAGATATGTGCCCGGTGCGTTGTTTGCTTGTTTTTCGGGGGGTTGGTTCCAGCTTCTGCGGGCGGTCCCCTCCTGCGTCATGAGGATGGTTCGTTCCTTTCCCGTTATCAGTTCTCGGCTGTTTTTAGGGGTTGTTTGGACTCGCTGGGCCTTGACGCCTCTCGATATGCTCCACACTCTTTTCGCATTGGCGCAGCGACTGAAGCAGCTAGTTGGGGGTTGAGCTCGGAGGTGGTCCGACGTATCGGTAGGTGGGAATCGCAGAGGTATAGATCATACATACGTCCACACCTTGCCCAAATGTGAATCATTGTGTTGTTGGGGTATTTTCTCCGCCCTCCCCCTACTTTATTTCTTCTTTCGTAGGCCCTCCTGCTCGGTTAGTCTGGATCTTCGGCCATTCTTTTGTGTTCTGGGGCGCGGAGAGGGCCGGCGTGCGGCGGAATGGTCGGCAGCTGGGGTTCGACAGGGCTGCGGTCGTTGTACGTTGGATTGGAGTCCGAGGTATGGTGTGGAGTCGGGTCATGCCCGAAATCCACAGGTGCACGAGGTTGGATCGGTCTCCGGACATTATCGTGATACATGCTGGTGGCAATGACCTGGGGGTTCGTCCCTTTCGTGATTTAGTGAGGGACATAAAGTATGACCTGTTGAGGTTGTGGTCCATGTTTCCGGGGATTGTTACCGTGTGGTCCGATATTGTACCGAGAAAAACATGGCGGGAGGCTAGGTCTGTTGAAAGGCTCAACAAGGCCAGGATTAAGGTTAACCGGGCTGTTGCGGGGTTTGTGTCCAGGAACGGCGGTGTGTGCGTGCGGCACAAGGAGTTGGAGTCTGGGGAGGGGGAGTTTTGGTTGCGGGACGGGGTCCATCTGAATGCGGTGGGTATAGATTTGTGGACACTAGGTATCCAGGAGGGTGTTGAGAGGGCCCTGGAAGTGTGGCGGGTCTCTCACGCTTAAGGGATTAAGGCGTGCTCGCAGTGGCGGGTGGGGTCCTTGGAGTTGGTGGTCAATTGGCTAAAAGGGTGGAGTCAACGGTAGGCTCCACCTATACATTTGGTGGTAATTGCACATTTTGGTGGATGGCCTGGCGCACGGTGAACGGTTACAGGGTAAATTGGCCCTGGGAGCTGGTACATGGAAGAAGGAGTTCGTCTTTATTCATGGTGCCGCCGAGCCGGTGGTCGCGGCTGGTGGTAAATTTATGGTGTGGTTATGTTAGCGCCAGGCCGGGGGATTGATAGTTTTTTGTAGCTCCAAGGACTCTTACCCAGGTTAAGCGTTTATTGTTAAATTATTTTTATTTATGCAAATTATAATAAATTATACTTGTTGTTATTTATTTGTTGTTTGTTAATAAATACGGCTGCTGTGGCCGATTTAATCCAACCCTTTGGTCTTGGTTTATTTCTAAGGGGTGGGGGGTTTGAGAGCTGGGGGCAGGGGTCGAGGCTGGAAAAGAGGGGGAAGGCATTTAGGCCCAGCAGTTTGGGTATCAAAGGTGGTGGTGGGGTTCATAGGGGGACCCCGTTATCAGCAATGCCCAGTCATGGTGTCACAGGGGATACAAGGAGTGGCAGAACTTTACATTTCTCAGCCCCCATTGTGTGCACACAGCAGTATCAAGATGGAGGAGGAGGTGGGGGGGGGCTTTCTTAAAGACAAAATAGCTGATCTTATGTTTAAGTAACTGCTATTGACTGTTGTGCGCATATAAATTAGCTCGTCTATATGCGCCTAACAATAGGCAAATACTTCAATGGACTTACTTCAGGTGTTACAAGATCTTATCTTAGATGAATCTTCTAAGGGAATGAACCACAGATTCCTGAAAAACTGGAACCCGAATTATTATTATTATATGTTATACACTATGTTTTATAGATAGATTCCTAGGAGCCCTGACAGTGTCATACACTATGTATGATAGATATGTAGTACTACAAGTCCTGACAGTGTTATACACTATGTATTATAGATATATAGTCCTAGGAGTCCTGACAGTATCATACACTATGTATTATAGATATATAGTCCTAGGAGCCCTGACAGTGTCATACACTATGTATTATAGATATATAGTCCTAGGAGCCCTGACAGTGTCATACACAATGTATTATAGATATATAGTCCTAGGAGCCCTGACAGTGTCATACACTATGTATTATAGATATATAGTCCTAGGAGCCCTGACAGTGTCATACACTATGTATTATAGATATATAGTCCTAGGAGTCCTGACAGTGTCATACACTATGTATTATAGATATATAGTCCTTGGAGTCCTGACAGTGTCATACACTATGTATTATAGATATATAGTCCTTGGAGCCCTGACAGTGTTCTACACTATGTTTTATAGATATATAGTCCTTGGAGTCCTGACAGTGTCATACACTATGTATTATAGATATATAGTCCTAGGAGTCCTGACAGTGTCATACAGTGTCAGACTGGGATGTCTAGGGCCCACCAGTGGAATTGTTTCTAGGGGCCCACCATCAGGACCCCTGAAGATCAGCGGTACCGAGACAGGCCGGATAAAGGTAATAACATGTCGGGAGCCATGCTGTTCACTTGCTATACCATGTGCACCACTGCACTACCTAAACCTACTGCTACACCCTGTATGGCAAGTGAACAGCGTGGCTCCTAGAATTGTTACCTTTACCTGTAGCCGCACTGTCCTGGAAAAGCTGATCTGCAGAGGTACTGGCTGTTGTATCATCTCAGACGTAATATTGATGGCCTATCCTAGCATCTGCATTGGCAACATGAGGACTAATAGTCGGGGCTCGGGGCCCACCGGTGGATTCACCGGTTCCCCGGTGGGCCAGTCCGACCCTGCTCCACACAGTATAATGTCCCCCAGCAGTGAGCCCCCGCACTATAATGTCCCCCAGCAGTGACCCCACGCAGTATAATGTCCCCCAGCAGTGACCCCACGCAGTATAATGTCCCCCAGCAGTGACCCCACGCAGTATAATGTCTCCCAGCAGTGACCCCACACAGAATAATGTCTCCCAGCAGTGACCCGACACAGAATAATGTCTCCCAGCAGTGACCCCACACAGAATAATGTCTCCCAGCAGTGACCCCACACACGAATAATGTCTCCCAGCAGTGACCCCACACAGAATATTGTCCCCCAGCAGTGACCCCACACAGTATAATGTCCCCCAGCATTGACCCCACACAGTATAATATCCCCCAGCATTGACCCCACACAGTATAATGTCCCCCAGCAGTGACCACACACAGTATAATGTCCCCCAGCAGTGACCCCACACAGTATAATGTCCCCCAGCAGTGAATTCCCCACACAGTACTAATGCCTCCCAGCTCTTGAGCTGACCCCTCTCAGAATAATTCTCCCTGCATGGGACCCCGAACACAGCAGGATGATGTCGCCCAGCAGTGACCCCACTACAGACACTGAATGTCCCCCAAGCATGTAGGCCACAGGTCTAATGTGGCCCATGGCCCACAAAATCTGAAAGCTTTAGGAGCAGGTTGGGGCTTCTTCTCCAGCTGGATTGGCCCCACAGGAGAGAAAGCAGTTCCCCCAGCGGGCCCCCACAGTATAATAGCCTCAGGGGCCAGCGTGTCTGAGACCCCACAGTATATACCCCCCCAGTACATTAGATTAAAGCACTGCCCAGGTTTTGGTGGCCATCTTGTTGTATTCACTTGGCATCCTCAGTAGAATGCGTATGAACCCCACACTGGTTATGTTGACCCTACGGTGTCCCTCTGCAGTGGATTCCCAGCCGCTGTGTCTGACTCCTCTCTTTTTCCCCCCCGGGGGTGGGGGCGGGGGGCGGGGGCGGGGGGTTGCAGACAGTCAGTGCTCCTCTGCCATGTGCAGTGGTTTTATCCATTCCCTACCCCATACAGAATCCCCAATAGTGAGAGCTTTGCCCCACAAACTATTGGCTGCACCTTGGATGTTGTTGTCCCTGAATGCATGGTTGGCCTCCATGGGTCCTGCCCATCGCTATCCCTACCTGTCATGGGGTCCTTTGTACTCACAGGCTGCTCTTCAGCTTGTTTGGTAGAATTAGGTTCCATCTTGGAACAATTGTGAGGCTAAATTCACACTAGTGCTTGTTCTGTGTTGTTTGGGTTTATTGGGAGACCCAGAATGTAGGATAATGCCCCCCACATGTAAGATAATACCCCACATGTAGGATAATGCCCCCAACATGTAAGATAATGCCCCCACATGTAAGATAAAGCCCCCCACATGTAAGATAATGCCCCCAACATGTAAGATAATGCCCCCACATGTAAGATAAAGCCCCCCACATGTAAGATAAAGCCCCCCACATGTAAGATAATGCCCCCACATGTAGGATAATACCCCCACATGTAAGATAATACCCCCACATGTAGGATAATGCCCCCCACAGACCCCCACATGTAAGATAATGCCCCCCACATGTAAGATAATACCCCCACATGTAAGATAATGCCCCCCACATGTAAGATTATACCCCCACAAGTAAGATAATGCCCCCACATGTAAGATAAAGCCCCCACATGTAAGATAATGCCCCCCACATGTAAGATAAAGCCCCCACATGTAAGATAATGCCCCCACATGTAAGATAATGCCCCCCACAGTCCCCCCACATGTAAGATAATGCCCCCACATGTAAGATAATGCCCCCATATGTAAGATAATGCCCCCACATGTAAGATAATGCCCCCACATGTAAGATAAAGCCCCCACATGTAAGATAATGCCCCCACATGTAAGATAAAGCCCCCACATGTAAGATAAAGCCCCCACATGTAAGATAATGCCCCCCACATGTAAGATAATGCTCCCACATGTAAGATAATACCCCCACAAGTAAGATAATGCCCCCCACATGTAAGATAATGCCCCCGCATGTAAGATAAAGCCCCCACATGTAAGATAATGCCCCCCACATGTAAGATAATGCCCCCACATGTAAGATAATGCCCCCACATGTAAGATAATGCCCCCACATGTAAGATAATGCCCCCACATGTAAGATAATGCCCCCACATGTAAGATAATGCCCCCACATGTAAGATAATGCCCCCACATGTAAGATAATGCCCCCACATGTAAGATAAAGCCCCCACATGTAAGATAATGCCCCCACATGTAAGATAATTCCCCCCACATGTAAGATAATGCTCACACATGTAAGATAAAGCCCCCACATGTAAGATAAAGCCCCCACATGTAAGATAATGCCCCCACATGTAAGATAATGCCCCCACATGTAAGATAATGCCCCCACATGTAAGATAATGCCCCCACATGTAAGATAATGCCCCCACATGTAAGATAATGCCCCCACATGTAAGATAATGCCCCCACATGTAAGATAATGCCCCCACATGTAAGATAATGCCCCCACATGTAAGATAATGCCCCCACATGTAAGATAATGCCCCCACATGTAAGATAATGCCCCCACATGTAAGATAATGCCCCCCACATGTAAGATAATGCCCCCACATGTAAGATAAAGCCCCCACATGTAAGATAATGCCCCCACATGTAAGATAATGCCCCCCACATGTAAGATAATGCCCCCACATGTAAGATAAAGCCCCCACATGTAAGATAAAGCCCCCACATGTAAGATAATACCCTTCACATGTAAGACAATGCCCCCACATGTAAGATAATGCCCCCACATGTAAGATAATGCCCCCCACATGTAAGATAAAGCCCCCACATGTAAGATAATGCCCCCACATGTAAGATAATGCCCCCACAGTCCCCCCACATGTAAGATAATGCCCCCACATGTAAGATAATGCCCCCACATGTAAGATAATGCCCCCCACATGTAAGATAATGCCCCCACATGTAAGATAAAGCCCCCACATGTAAGATAATGCCCCCACATGTAAGATAAAGCCCCCACATGTAAGATAAAGCCCCCACATGTAAGATAATGCCCCCCACATGTAAGATAATGCCCCCACATGTAAGATAATACCCCCACATGTAAGATAATGCCCCCCACATGTAAGATAATGCCCCCACATGTAAGATAAAGCCCCCACATGTAAGATAATGCCCCCACATGTAAGATAATGCTCCCACATGTAAGATAATGCCCCCACATGTAAGATAATGCCCCCACATGTAAGATAATGCCCCCACATGTAAGATAATGCCCCCACATGTAAGATAATGCCCCCACATGTAAGATAATGCCCCCACATGTAAGATAATGCCCCCACATGTAAGATAATGCCCCCACATGTAAGATAATGCCCCCCACATGTAAGATAATGCCCCCACATGTAAGATAAAGCCCCCACATGTAAGATAAAGCCCCCACATGTAAGATAATACCCTTCACATGTAAGACAATGCCCCCACATGTAAGATAATGCCCCCACATGTAAGATAATGCCCCCACATGTAAGATAATGCCCCCCACATGTAAGATAATGCCCCCACATGTAAGATAATGCCCCCACATGTAAGATAAAGCCCCCACATGTAAGATAATACCCCCACATGTAAGATAATGCCCCCACATGTAAGATAATGCCCCCACATGTAAGATAATACCCCCACGTGTAAGATAATGCCCCCACATGTAAGATAATACCCCCCACCTGTAAGATAATACCCCCACATGTAAGATAATGCCCCCACCTGTATGATAATGCCCCCACATGTAAAATAATGCCCCCACATGTAAGATAATGCCCCCACATGGAAGATAATGCCCCCACATGGAAGATAATTTCCCACCCTGTATGATAAAACCCCCACATGTAAAATAATGCCCCCACATGTAAGATAATGCCCCCACATGTAAGATAAAGCCCCCACATGTAAGATAATGCCCCCACATGTAAGATAATGCCCCCCACATGTAAGATAATGCCCCCACATGTAAGATAATGCCCCCACATGTAAGATAATGCCCCCCACATGTAAGATAATGCCCCCACATGTAAGATAAAGCCCCCACATGTAAGATAATGCCCCCACATGTAAGATAAAACCCCCACATGTAAGATAAAGCCCCCACATGTAAGATAATGCCCCCCACATGTAAGATAATGCCCCCACATGTAAGATAATACCCCCACAAGTAAGATAATGCCCCCCACATGTAAGATAATGCCCCCACACGTAAGATAAAGCCCCCACATGTAAGATAATGCCCCCACACGTAAGATAATGCCCCCACATGTAAGATAATGCCCCCACATGTAAGATAATACCCCCACATGTAAGATAAAGCCCCCACATGTAAGATAATGCTCCCACATGTAAGATAATGCCCCCCACATGTAAGATAATGCCCCCACATGTAAGATAAAGCCCCCACATATAAGATAATGCCCCCACATGTAAGATAATGCCCCCCACATGTAAGATAATGCCCCCACATGTAAGATAAAGCCCCCACATGTAAGATAAAGCCCCCACATGTAAGATAATACCCTTCACATGTAAGATAATGCCCCCACATGTAAGATAATGCCCCCCACATGTAAGATAAAGCTCCCACATGTAAGATAATACCCCCACATGTAAGATAATGCCCCCACATGTAAGATAATAACCCCACGTGTAAGATAATGCCTTCACGTGTAAGATAATACCCCCCACCTGTAAGATAATACCCCCACATTTAAGATAATGCCCCCCACATGTAGGATAATACCCCCACATGTAAGATGAAGCCCCCCACATGTAAGATAATACCCCCACATGTAAGATAATACCCCCACATGTAAGATAATGCCCCCCACATGTAGGATAATGCCCCCCACATGTAAGATAATGCCCCCACATGTAAGATAAAGCCCCCCACATGTAAGATAATGCCCCCGACATGTAAGATAATGCCCCCACATGTAGGATAATGGCCCCAAATGTAAGATAATGCCACCACATGTAAGATAAGCCCCCCACATGTAAGATAATGCCCCCACCTGTCAGATAATGCCCCCACATGTAAGATAATGCCCCCAACATGTAAAATAATGCCTTCACATGTAAGATAATACTCCCCACCTGTAAGATAATACCCCCACATGTAAGATAATGCCCCCACCTGTAAGATAATGCCCCCACATGTAAGATAATACCCTTCACCTGTAAGATAATACCCCCCACCTGTAAGATAATGCCCCCCACATGTAAGATAATGCCCCCCCCCCCCATCACTATGATAATCTGCATTCATCACTCACTCCTCTTCTCCATTTGCCACCCAGAGAGATGAAGTGCGGAGCAGAGAGGGGAGAACTGATGGAGGAGATCATTGTGCTTGTCAAGGATGGCGCCCCCTGCAGTGCGCAGGTGTAAAGCAGATCACCAAATGCTGTTAACAGAACTTCAGAGAAGCTCAGACAAGATGGCCGCCCCCATAATCATGGACAGGAAATAACATTAAATATTGAGCAACATTTTATACAGTAAAAACAGTAGAATAAAAGTGATAAATTTCATCTGGTTTTAATAAGTAAAAATAAATATATTAAATAAATATATAAAAAAATAGCAAATGACACAATGTAACAATATTTACACCCCCCCGCACGGATCAGATGTTTTAGGTCTCTTAGTATAAAAGTGAGAAGCTGTTTCTGACAATCTCAGGGATCTGGAGCTGCTGTAGACATCTTACAAGGTCTGAAGGCGGCAGCTGCTGCAGAACCCTCTTCATGGACGTCGCTGCCAGTGGAGCCGGCCTCTTCGCCAGCAGATAGTCATACACTTCTGTACCCAGTATGGCTGCCCAGTCCTGGTGATTCTCCTCCAAGGTCCGTCTCATCTCTAACGTTGTGAGAGGCGCAAAAAGGAGGAGATGGTCCAAGCACCTGATCTTAAGTCTCATGTTATCACCCGAGGTGGAGATTTCTGATAAAATCATGTCCATGGGGGTTTGTCCTCTTCTATTGGGGATTGACTTCGCCCCATAACACAACAGAATTAACATTAAGTCCCCTCTAAGTAGCTCACACGCCAGGTGCAGGGCCGTGTTTCCATCACCTGGAGCGAAATAATGCTCCAGGTTAATATACGAGCTGTGGAGATACTTCTGTGCGGCTTCTAAGATGATGACGAGGATCTCCGGACGATTATAAGTGACGGCCAGTCCCAGGTGGTAGGAGTATCGTGGCCGCTGGTCTTCTTTCAAACCCGGCACCTTTGTTGATTCTTCAGGAAATTCATTCAACAGGTAGTGGGCGTAAGGGATGTGGTTATTCATGACTGCATATCCAAGGGCTGTAGACGGGGAATAATAAATGTCTTCAGGATCTGGCTCCCATTCAAAGCAAACCTCGGCTCTCATTTTCTCCAATCTCCATATTGGTTCCTGGTTTTTGATAGCTTCAGGATACCAAAAGGATACTGGGTTGTAGTCCGCCATGTTTCTTCAAAACCAGAGTAGACTGAGATTTGTCTGCTGTGTCCTCCTAGACTCCATATATATATATAACACAGGGCTCAGGAGGTGACCTCAGCATCTGTGGTCTTACTGGTGGATCAGAACAATGGAAGGATTATGCAGATCACCTCCCCCTCCCCAAACAATGGCCAGTCATTTAAGAGCTGCCAATAAAGGATACACAAGCCGCACCTCTCCCTTTAACCTCTTGTTAACCAGGCAATGTTTTTACGTTTTAGGTCAGCAGGATCACTTTTGTAATATTATAAGGTTTATTTTGTAGCATTTCTTAGTTTCGGGAAAGTTTGCGCCCGTCATGTTTAGCGGTGTCATTTTCCTTTAAGGCTGTGTTCACATTAGTGTCATGTTATCCGTTATTCACAGATCCTAATGACTTCTAACACGGGGTCACCACAATTCAAGGTTTTTGCTAATGGACGCGGCACCTTATATTTATGGCAAATATCCACCAGATTTGTTACAAGGGTTTTCCAATAATATTATCATAAAGACCATAGGACAGGTCAATCTCAGATTGGTGGGGCAGATTACTGACAACCCCCGCCAATCACCTCAGTCAGTGTCTCGGGAAAGCTGGGTATTCTAGGTAATGTGGAATACTCACTATAGTAATATAATATAAAATAAATCTCCATCATTACTACAAAATCATGTCAGAGCTTTCCAGATTTGCCTTTCAGGGCCCTGGAAAGCTGGGTACCATATGAGATATTACTGTCATAGGGACTGCTGAGTACTAAAATATAGACCTAAATAAGTCCCCTCCTCCTAGCTTTGTAACTGCTCAATAACTTCACAGATAAGACTTTCAGGGTCCCAGGAAAGCTTGGTAACATACCAGATAGTGCTGTAATACCGACTGCCAAATCAAAATCTACCCATATAAACCCCTTTCTAAGTTATGACACAGCTGGATAATTCTGCCTTTCAGGAATCTGGAAAAGCTGGGTGACTTGTAACAGTAGATGAAGCAGCAGCTTAGGCTGGGTTTACACCAGCGTTGGCTCTCCGTACGGGGATTCTGTTCCCCTCTCCGCATGAAAAATGGAAGTAGCGCTTTTCTCTCCGCATTTCTTGCTCTTTTTGGGCGGAAACCACGCGGACCCCATTATATTCTATGGGGTCAGCGGGTTTCCACGGGTAACTGCTTTTTTAAGCGGATTAGGTTTCCGTTGGGGGGTCCGAAAGCGGATCCCCCGAACGCTGATGTGAATCTAGCCTGAGCATGTAATCCTGTAGAGTAGAGAAGTAGGTCATTTATAGTTTTGTGTTATTCTTAGTTTTTGGGGTTTTTAGGGGATTCCATGTATCTATCCCCCACTGATCGAATAATGATGACCTATTGTAACCAAGGGGTATAGCTTACCAAAAATAGGGCTGCTAGTGTAACACACCCCATTTTGTCCTGCACATAAATGCCCAAACTTCTACAGAACATTTTGGCTATTCTGGATTTGGGGAGGGGGGGGGGGGGTTTGTAAGACTGGTCAAGGACTGCCCAGGGCTAAGAGTAAGCAGATCCTGTTTGCACATGGCAGCTCTTTACAGGGTCCCATCCTGTATTGGTTTTAACAAGTTCTTGAAGATCAAAGAGTGTTGGATAAATAAGATAAAGCTTTGTACTGCTGATACAATGTAGCAGGTGGGGAGGGGGGTATTAGGTGCTTGTAGATGGAGACTTCTGGTAACCAACAACCTAGAGTCAGAACACGTCATTAGTGGCCTCATGTAAATCTGCAAATGTAAAGCACCATGGAATTAATATAATAATGTACAGCACCATGGAATTAATATAATAATGTACAGAGCACCATGGAATTAGTATAATAATGTACAGAGCACCATGGAATTAATATAATAATGTACAGCACCATGGAATTAATATAATAATGTACAGAGCACCATGGAATTAATATAATAATGTACAGCACCATGGAATTAATATAATAATGTACAGAGCACCATGGAATTAGTATAATAATGTACAGAGCACCATGGAATTAATATAATAATGTACAGCACCATGGGATTAATATAATAATGTACAGCACCATGGAATTAATATAATAATGTACAACACCATGGAATTAATATAATAATGTACAGCACCATGGAATTAATATAATAATGTACAGCACCATGGAATTAATATAATAATGAACAGAGCACCATGGAATTAATATAATAATGTACAGCACCATGGAATTAATATAATAATGTACAGCACCATGGAATTAATATAATAATGTACAGCACCATGGGATTAATATAATAATGTACAGCACCATGGAATAAAAATGACAGCACCATGGAATTAATATAGTAATGTACAGAGCACCATGGAATTAGTATAATAATGTACAGAGCACCATGGAATTAATATAATAATGAACAGCACCATGGAATTAATATAATAATGTACAGCACCATGGAATTAATATAATAATGAACAGCACCATGGAATTAATATAATAATGTACAGCACCATGGGATTAATATAATAATGTACAGCACCATGGAATTAATATAATAATGTACAGAGCACCATGGAATTAATATAATAATGTACAGCACCATGGAATTAATATAATAATGTACAGCACCATGGGATTAATATAATAATGTACAGCACCATGGGATTAATATAATAATGTACAGCAACATGGAATTAATGGAGCCGGAAATAGTCACTTCAGGGGGTGCAGGTGATGGCGGTTCTTTGTTCCATATTACATTTCTAGACAACCATTGTTATTCCATCCCCTACAGCCTAATTATATGACACAATGGTGTCACAGGGGACACAAGGAGTAACAGAACTTTACATTCCAAAACTCCCATAGTGTGCACACAGCAGTATCAAGATGGAGGAGGAGGTGGGGGGGGGGGCTCTTTCTTAAAGATAAAATAGCTTCCTTATAGATGAGCCCATTTATATGCGCCTAACAATAAGCAGCTACTTCAATGGATTTTGCAAGATCTTATCTTAGGTGAACCTTGTACTGGGAGATCCATTCACTTCTTCAGAAGATGATCCTATATAATGTATAGTAATAGGAGAGACCCGGGGGGAGGCATTTTATAAAACTTACATGTGTCACTTTATATGGCAATAACTTTGAGATGCTTTAATTTACACAAATGATTTTGAGACTGTTTTTGGTGATACATTGTACTTCATGTCAGTGGTAAACATTGATCAATATTATTGTATTTATTTCTAAAAAAAAGAATAGGAAATTTGATGGAAAGTTGGAAAAAATAGCAAATTTCGAAATGTGAAATGTTCTGCTTTTCAGACAGATAGTTATACCAATCAAATACAATAACAAATATCTACCAGATCTCTGCTTTATATTGGATCATCTTTTAATCATCCTTTAATTTATTTTGGACGTTAGAAGGCTTACAAGTGTTGGTGGGTTCACACTTGCGCTTGAGTCCGTCCGCTGCCAATCCGAGTGAAAATCTCGGGAAACTGGATAGGCACCGGATAGCGACAGGTTAGCAATGCCGGCTTGCTGGCTTCACTACTGTACCTGAGTGAATTGCTCAGGTTTGGTTAAAGCTATAAAGAAACACTTGGATTCATTTTAAAGATGAGAATCTCATCTTTAAAATGATACCAAGATCACCATGATCCTCCTTAAACATCCTGAGCCATTCGCTGGTGAAAACGATGTTCGGCATTGAAATCCCACTGCAGGTCTCAATTCCCGACATCGTTTTAACAGTGAATCGCTCTGAATGTGTAAGGTCTATCATGGTGATCTTGGTATCTTTTTAAAGCTGATATTCTCATTTTTAAAATGAATCCAGTTGCATCTTTGTGGCCCTAACTGATCATGAGATATGGGGCTCTAAAAGTGTCCCCCCTCCTGCCTCAGGCAGCATCTTAGAGGTAAGGAAGGAGGGGGAGGAGGAGCTGCAGAGACAATGATAACTCCTCATTGTCTGTGTATAAGCTGCAGATGACCCCGGGGGTAGCAGGGACTTCTGTCCATGTATATCAATACTATACCTCTGCTCTCTGATAGTCACATAGAGGGATAATGTAATACCCCTCTGAGCCTAATCACATAACCAGGAAGTTATTGGCGCTGTGACCCAGACATTTACCATCGTCCAGGTCGCAGCGCCAGAAGTGTCGCACCAAACACTTACACAACACATGCACAAAGACATCAATAAAGTTTATATTTTTTCACTGTCCCTGTCCTGTCCATACCTGATCTTTAAAGAGTAAAATACGCCACCCGCCTCTAGTGATATCCGTTACATGCTAAAATAATAGCAATAGCAATTATCACTAGTGATGAACGTATAAAACATTTCTGACATTAAATGTCACCATATAAAATCCTAGTTTTTGGCAGTTTTCAGATGGGTGCTTTTTTGTTTTGCACCCACAGTACAGAGTAAACCCCTGCACCTCCAGTAGTCAGCAGACTCTATCACCAGTAATGATGAACCGCAGGAACTTCAGAGGTTGTGTCCATAATACGTGAGCAATAAAGTGGTCGTGTTACACCAATCTGAACACGGCCCTAGTTATCACATTAGTTAGGTGTAGGGATTATAATTATTCATTAGAGATAATATTTTTATAGGGGGATAGAAAATTCTATTCTTATGTAAGCTCCTATTTAATTTGCATGCACAGGGTTAAACTGGGGACATTAACTGTGGGGATAGCTGGAGGGGGACATTATAGTGTAAGGGGCCACTAGGGAGGCATTATACTGTGTTAGGGCCTCTAATGGGGCATTATAATTTGTGCTAGTCGGGTACTCCTAAGTGGTGGCGATGGGGGGCACTTATGAAACCAAAGCACTGAACCCACTAATGTGTTAAAACAGCCCTGCTAAGGAGCAAACTGAGGAGGAACAATAATGGGAGCACTAATGTCAGTACCCACAATATAATGTTCCTTAATGCCCCCCTACAGTATAATGCCACATTAGTAATGCCATGTTAGTGCCCCCTGCACAGTATAATGCCATGTTAGTGCCCCCTGCACAGTATAATGACATGTTAGTGCCCCCGGGCACAGTATAATGCCATGCTAGTGGCCCCGGCACAGTATAATGCCATGTTAGTGGCCCCGGCACAGTATAATGCTATGTTAGTGGCCCCGGCACAGTATAATGCCATGTTAGTGCCCCCTGCACAGTATAATGCCATGTTAGTGGCCCCGGCACAGTATAATGCCATGTTAGTGGCCCCGGCACAGTATAATGCCATGTTAGTGGCCCCCTGCACAGTATAATGCCATGTTAGTGCCCCCTGCACAGTATAATGCCATGTTAGTGCCCCTGCACAGTATAATGCCATGTTTGTGGCCCCGGCACAGTATAATGCCATGTTAGTGGCCCCTGCACAGTATAATGCCATGTTAGTGGCCCCGGCACAGTATAATGGTTATGTTAGTGGCCCCTGCACAGTATAATGTTATGTTAGTGGCCCCGGCACAGTATAATGTTATGTTAGTGGCCCCTGCACAGTATAATGCCATGTTAGTGCCCCCTGCACAGTATAATGCCATGTTAGTGCCCCCTGCGCAGTATAATGCCATGTTAGTGCCCCCTGCACAGTATAATGCCATTTTAGTGCCCCCTGCACAGTATAATGCCATGTTAGTGGCCCCGGAACATTATAATGCCATGTTAGTGGCCCCGGAACAGTATAATGCCATGTTAGTGGCCCCAGCACAGTATAATGCCATGTTAGTGCCCCCTACACAGTATAATGCCATGTTTCTGGCCCCAGCACAGTATAATGCCATGTTAGTGCCCCCTGCACAGTATAATGCCATGTTAGTGCCCCCTGCACAGTATAATGCCATGTTAGTGGCCCCTGCACAGTATAATGCCATGTTAGTGCCCCCTGCACAGTATAATGCCATGTTAGTGCCCCCTGCACACTATAATGCCATGTTAGTGCCCCCTGCACAGTATAATGCCATGTTAGTGCCCCCTGCACAGTATAATGCCATGTTAGTGACCCCTGCACAGTACAATGCCATGTTAGAGGCCCCGGCACAGTATAATGCCATGTTAGTGCCCCCTGCACAGTATAATGCCATGTTAGTGGCCCCGGCACAGTATAATGCCATGTTAGTGGCCCCGGCACAGTATAATGCCATGTTAGTGGCCCCGGCACAGTATAATGCCATGTTAGTTCCCCCTGCACAGTATAATGCCATGTTAGTGCGTATTGTGTCACCTGCACAGTATAATGCCATGTTAGTGCCCCCTGCACAGTATAATGCCATGTTAGTGCCCCCTGCACAGTATAATGCCATGTTAGTGCCCCCTGCACTGTATAATGCCATGTTAGTGGCCCCGGCACAGTATAATGCCATGTTAGTGGCCCCGGCACAGTATAATGCCAGGTTAGTGGCCCCGGCACATTATAATACCATGTTAGTGCCCCCTGCACAGTATAATGCCATGTTAGTTCCCCCTGCACAGTATAATGCCATGTTAGTGGCCCCAGCACAGTATAATGCCATGTTAGTGCCCCCTGCACAGTATAATGCCATGTTAGTGGCCCTGGCACAGTATAATGTTATGTTAGTGCCCCCTGCACAGTATAATGCTATGTTAGTGACCCCGGCACAGTATAATGCTATGTTAGTGGCCCCGGCACAGTATAATGCCATGTTAGTGCCCCCTGCACAGTATAATGCCATGTTAGTGCCCCCTGCACAGTATAATGCCATGTTAGTGGCCCCGGCACAGTATAATGCCATGTTTGTGGCCCCAGCACAGTATAATGCCATGTTAGTGACCCCGGCACAGAATAATGCCATGTTAGTGGCCCCGGCACAGTATAATGCCATGTTAGTGCCCCCTGCACAGTATAATGCCATGTTAGTGCCCCCTACACAGTATAATGCCATGTTAGTGACCCCTGCACAGTATAATGCCATGTTAGTGCCCCCTGCACAGTATAATGCCATGTTAGTACCCCCTGCACAGTATAATGCCATGTTAGTGGCCCCGGCACAGTATAATGCTATGTTAGTGCCCCCTGCACAGTATAATGCCATGTTAGTGGCCCTGGCACAGTATAATGCTATGTTAGTGCCCCCTGCACAGTATAATGCTATGTTAGTGACCCCGGCACAGTATAATGCCATGTTAGTGGCCCCGGCACAGTATAATGCCATGTTAGTGCCCCCTGCACAGTATAATGCCATGTTAGTGCCCCCTGCACAGTATAATGCCATGTTAGTGCCCCCTGCAGAGTATAATGCCATGTTAGTGGCCCCGGCACAGTATAATGCTATGTTAGTGCCCCCTGCACAGTATAATGCCATGTTAGTGCCCCCTGCACAGTATAATGCCACGCTAGTGCCCCCTGCAGAGTATATTGCCATGTTAGTGCCCCCTACACAGTATACTGCCATGTTAGTGGCCCCTGCACAGTATAATGCCATGTTAGTGGCCCCTGCACAGTATAATGCCATGTTAGTGGCCCCTGCACAGTATAATGTTATGTTAGTGGCCCCGGCACAGTATAATGCCATGTTAGTGGCCCCTACACAGTATAATGCCATGTTAGTGGCCCCTGCACAGTATAATGTGTTTGTTATGTTAGTGGCCCGGCACAGTATAATGTTATGTTAGTGGCCCCGACACAGTATAATGTTATGTTGGTGGCCCCGGCACAGTATAATGCCATGTTAGTGCCCCCTACACAGTATAATGCTATGTTAGTGGCCCCGGCACAGTATAATGCCATGTTAGTGGTCCCTACACAGTATAATGCCATGTTAGTGGCCCCTGCACAGTTTAATGTTATGTTAGTGGCCCCGGCACAGTATAATGTTATGTTGGTGGCCCCGGCACAGTATAATGCTATGTTAGTGCCCCCTACACAGTATAATGCTATGTTAGTGGCCCCGGCACAGTATAATGCCATGTTAGTGGCCCTGGCACAGTATAATGCCATGTTAGTGGCCCCTACACAGTATAATGCTATGTTAGTGGCCCCGGCACAGTATAATGCCATGTTAGTGGCCCTGGCACAGTATAATGCTATGTTAGTGGCCCCGGCACAGTATAATGCTATGTTAGTGCCCCCTACACAGTATAATGCTATGTTAGTGCCCCCTACACAGTATAATGCTATGTTAGTGCCCCCTGCACAGTATAATGCCATGTTAGTCACCCCACACAGTGTAATGCCATGTTAGTCGCCCCGATCTAATCCTTTTTCTTCTTGTTTAAACCTGGGGTGCGTCTTATAGTCAGACGTGTCTTTTTGTCCGAAAAATACCATAAATAGTGGACGTGTTCAGCTTGGACCTTTACTTGATGGCGGATCCCAGTCAATGGAAATTTACTAAAAGCAGTTGAGTATCCCTACTGTATTGGCCTCGGCAGCCCATCATGCCTTGTGGACCATCTTGGTAAAAACTGATGACAAGTGATGGTTTTGGAGTAGAAATTTATAATAAAGCCTGATGACAGATGAAGCATTTTCGTATCAGTTTTGGTATCAGTTGTAATGACTAAGGGACAAAAAAACTGATGCTGATGCAACTGACATATGTGAACCTAGCCTAACCTGTCGCTATCCGGTGCCCATCCAGTTTCCCGAGATTTTCACTCGGATTGGCAGTGGACGGACTCAAGCGCAAGTGTGAACCCTCCCTGTAACAGCGATTTTACAGATTTAGGCTGAGACCCCACATTGCAGAATCGCAGCATTTTTTTGTTGGAGATTTTGCTGCGGTTTTTGGAGCCAAAGTCAGAAGTGGATTTACTAGAAGGGAAACATCTAAGAACTTCCTTTATATTTTCCTTTCCTTTTGTAGCCACTCCTGGCTTTGCCTGAAAAAACTGCAGCAAAATCTGCAACAATAAATGCTGCGTTTCCACAACGAGGAGCCTCAGTCTTACAAGAAAATTTCCCAAAATATTTATTTGGGGACCACTTTAGTTCTGAAGTAGATTATAAAGGCCTATATATTAGACCCCCCCCCCATAAATCACCCCATTTTCAAAACTGCTCCCCTCAAATAATTCAAAGCAGCATTTACAAAGTGTGTTAACCCTTTAAGCATTTCACAGGAATTGCAACACTATAAAGGTGAAATTTGGACCTTTCATTTTTTTTCAATAATAAGTTCATTTAGCCCTAAAATTTACACATTCACAAAGGGTTAAAGCAGAAAATGCAGCTCACAGATTGTTATACAATTTCTCCCGAGCACAGAAATGCCCCACATGTGGGTGTAAACTGAGGTTTGGGCACACGGCAGCGCACGGAGGGGAAGGAGCGACATTGGGTGTCTGAAAAGCAGATTTAGGGAATAGCTTTCAGGTGTCTCGCTTGCAGAGCCCCTAGAGTACCAATACAATGGAAACCCTCCAAAAGTGACCCCATTTTGGAAACTGCACCCCTGACAGAATTCATCAAGGGGTATAGTGAGCATTGTCACCACACAGCCGTTTCACAGATTTTACTAACATTAGGATTTGTAAATGAAAAATTACTAAAATGTCACTTTATCTCCAAAGTTTTCATTTTCACAAGGGGTTAAAGGCGAAAATCCCCCCCACAGTTTGTTACACAATTTCTCCTAAACACAGGAATACCCCATATGTGGTCGTAATCTGCTGTATGGGAACATGGCGGGGCTCGGGAATAGAAAGAGCGCTATTTGGTTTTCAATGGCAGATTTTGCTGGAATAGTTTTCATGTGCCATGTTGCATTTCCACCCCCTAAAGAGGAAACCCCCACCCCAAAAGTGACCTCATTTTGGAAACTACACCCCTCAAGGAATTTATCAAGGTGTATTATCATTTGGAGGCCAAGAGTTCTTCCCAAAAATTCATGCACAAATTGAAAATTGATTTTAAAAGAAATATGTAAATTTTAGTGCCCAGTAAGTTGCGCCCACTTTGTGTCATCAGAGACACGCACTCCTAAAACTATTAACTGGGTTATCCTGTGTACAAAAAAGTTGTATATATGGGCATAAACTTCTGCTTGGGCACACAGCAGGGCTCAGAAGGGAAGGAGCACTGCGCTTTTTAGCTTTTGGGGTATAGATTTAGAGGGACTTTCTGGACGCCATGTTGTTTTTGCAGAGCCCTGGAGGTGCCAGTAAATTGGAATTCCCCAAGAAGTGACCCCATTTTGTAGGGGTAATTTTAGGGTCTCAGCAAATGTGACATGACATCCAAAAACCAACAATCTAAATCTGCGATCCAAAAGCTACAGCGCTGCAGTTGATGATATCTAATAGGAGGAGCTTTTCTTTTTCCGAATCTAACGCGAGTAACCTGAAAAGACAAACCAGGGGGCCAGTTCTGCTTACATTGAAGTACACGGCCCTGATAAGTGGCCACGAGATGTCCATGATACAGTGATGGTGGATTTTATGTAACATTTCTGGGATAGAGGGGTGGCCGTAGAGCTCCATAATCTAGCCATACAGGACACTGAGGCTATGAATACAGGGACAATAGTTGTCAGATCAGAAGTGGGTACATCTAGGTCTAGAAGCCATAAAACAACCTGCGGGCCCCAAGGAATATCATATCCTACTATTAGATTAAGAGTCGTACTCGAGCCCATAACACTAGATTATCTGGGCAGGTCCCCCAGATGTGCCTCATAGAGCCTTGTGCGGCATCACATCTCCAACATACACTCGAGGAACCTGGGGATATTCTGGAGAGCCGATGGGGGGTTCCCAGTGATATAAAACCTCCCTAGATGTCTCTTTTTGGATGATGCAATGAGATATTCGGCCACCCAAACTGTCTGTTCTGGACCATTGTTTGTCTGTGAAGGTCCAAAATAAATCCCTTTCCCACCCTCAAAGGGGGTCACAGCTGAGGGACAATGTTATGTAAGCTCGGGAAATGCTATTGGTGATGAGTGAGACATTCGAGAAATATAATAAAAGGGCCAGGGACGTATGTAAGGAGGAAATCGGGCGGCGGGGCTGCAGATATTTATACAATTCTTTACTAGAGATCCTAAATCTATCCTGTATATAGGAGAATGGGCGTAAGAAGGTCCCGTCCATAATGTTCCCTAGACACCGGAATCCATTGTCCATACTGTTAGTAGATAGAATTAGGAACATGCACCTGAATAGCTGCTATAGGTAGGTTTGAAAAACGAGATGGCAAAATACGGATTACAGAAGCGGTTTTAGTCCAGACATTCGGGCACATCTGCAATAAACAGAGGAGCGGCATTTTTTGTAATTTTCCGCGACCTATTCGATTAATGACACTAATGACCTCCCCTGGTACCGTACAAGTTCAGCCGTTACCTATTGGATTAATCCAACAGGTAGAGGCCAATGTTTTACTCACCGATTCCAACTCCTGTCCAGTCCGCCTCCACTTTTTCGTCCAGAGGGCACTGCAGTGTTCTTCAGCGTCCGCACCCTGGAGAAAGAAGTGGAGACCAGACAGGACAGGAGCCTGGAATCGGTGAGTAAAACATTGGCCTCTACCTGTTGGATTAATCCAATAGGTAATGGCTAAACTTGTACGCAACCAGGGGAGGTCATTAGTGTCATTACGGCGGCGCGTCCCATGTGACCACTGAGGCCCAATCACAGGACTGAGCCAGAGACTGGAAGACGCCTGAAGAGGACACCGGGGACCTCCAGATGCCCATAATAGGTGAGTATAAGGTGCGTATAGAGGTGAGAGGTGAGTCTAAGGGGACAAATACTCAGAATCCCAGGATGTATATATCAGAAGGAGACAGGGAATAGCTCACTATAGGGCACTATCTAATCTTGTGTAGAAAATAGGGACTAATCGACAGGTATTAAAAGATGATATTGTGTGACATAACCGGATGACAACCATAAGTAATCTTATTGTGTTAAGACTGTCTCCATGGTTCCATGACAACAATAAGAAGTGTGTGTGAGGGTCATGCCCGGATTCTACCAGGGGTAAATCACTGTTCCACAGCGTCCAGCGCTAACATGGACACTGCAAATAGTGTTCAATGATATATGAGATAAGAGACCCTTAAGTATGACCAGGTAGAGATAAAAAACTCTCAGCCTATAAGATTCTATAGATGGTGGACCACAGCCAAATTTCTATAGGGATGTCAGCTGTTCAAGTGCAAAATTAAAGGGTGATCTGCAGATATCAAAAAGGATGAGGCCTAGGTATGCACTAAAAATACTGGCTGAAAATGATCCCATAAATATAGAAGGGATCTCAGGGGCATCAGACAGATAAGTTTTCCCTCAACTGTTTATTACATAAGAGCAGTGGTGTAGTAACATCCCCAAGGAGACCTAAAAAGAGCATACCGCTGTCTTCTAGTCTAGAAAGACCCTAGAAGATATGCATAAAGGCTGGCTAGAGGCAGAAGAACCACACACATAAGGTTCTCAGCTATTCTACATACAGGAGCTGTAATGTTGTGACACCTCAGTGGAGATGCGCCCTAACAAGCGCCTACAACAACCCTATATATTAGCTACTAGCTCATAGATCTACGTAGAACTAGTTAGAGATTCCTGACGTGGACGCGTTTCCCCAATCCTATGTGAATCGGATCATCAGGGGAAGAGGAGAGAGCTGCAGCATGTGCTGCTACAAGCAGTCAGAAAGGCAGTGGCTAGACCCCAGAGTATAATAGGGCTTCGTGGGTGATGAACCCTAAAAGTTTTGAGATTGGGCCAAGCCAAAAACTTTTGGAATCTTCAGATTAAATTTATCGATTGATTGAATTTTCTTCAGTCCGAATCGACTTGCTCATAAACAGGAAGAAGAGGGCACTATACTGTGTGTGGGCCTAAAAAGGGACAATATACTGTGTTGGAAGCAATAATATGTGTTTGGTCCTAAGAAGGGACAAATGTGGGGCCAAATAAGGGAATTTTTTTATCTGAAAATGGGGGATGACTTTCTATAGTCCACCTCAGGCATCAGATAAGTGAGGTTCACCCCTACCAGACATGGATTCCAGTAGACAAAGGAAAAGATCCGTATTGTAATATCCCAGCATATTATTTGCTTCCATGTCAACCCACAAATATTCCAAAACTTCAGCTGATCCAGCAGGGAAGCCTAATAATACCAATGCCGGATCCTCGGACATCCCGATCCTGCTGGTGAGGCCGGTAAATACAACGTTTGGGCAGAACCCCCCGCTCATTCTCAGTGCTCGACTGCGGGTAATAAATGATTTAAAAATACAAAAAAGTGCAGCAGCCTCTGACACAGCACAAGGGCACATAAAGAGCAGAGATGGAAACTGCATTACTGCTATTACTGGCACATATATACTAACATGGTCTACAAACTAAATATATAAATTTGAGGTTCTTCGTTATACATATTTGATCAAACAGTAGGAAGCCCACCTGCCCCGACAAGGCGACCCCATTCAGGTAGGACCCTACACTAATACCCCTATTGGACCCAATAAATGATTTAGGAAGAAGAATCAGAAGGTTGAGAAAATTATAAATAACTTTGGGGGGAAAAATCCTCTTATCTGCCTCAGTTCTGCCAGTCCATGAGATGGGAAGATCAATGTAAGTGGAGGGTTATAGATTAAGGGGTCATTGTATAGATTAAGGGGTCATTGTATAGATTAAGAGGGTGTTGATATTTATAGGGACCAGCTTAGATAAGGGGTAAGTGAGGGAGATGTCTAGATAAGGAATTGTGTCATCGGACCGTTTGTAGGGAAATAAATGTTGCAGTCGTAGTTGGTCGTGTAGAGGACGTCCATATCCAAGATTAGGGATTTGGTAGCGACCACTTTATGATACCTAATAGAACCAAACTCAGTGACGTGAAATAGAGAGCGCTCTGGAGCTGCACAATATAACACCGCCAGCTAATACACCTATACGGTGTTCAGTGGGTCCTATCTGTATCCCTGAGATATTAGGGATGAGTTGAGTGAAGGGTATGGTATATAGAGCCATTATAGAGGAAGGAATAGGTCCAGAAAAACCAAAATGGACCTCTTTGAGGTCACCCCAATGTAGGTGGTTGAAGGCCTTCTCCGCATTCAGGTGGATGTTATAATGTGTGGACATACCACGTCAGGGCCACTATAGAGGCCTTATACTATGTGGGACTACAAAGAGACATGGAATGGGCAGAGCCAAAGTGCAAGTGGGTCTTACTATATGTGAATTTGCTGCAGAGTAAATAGCGCGCCCCATGCTCTGTCCCTCAAGCTCAGGGAAGCCCCTCATCAGGGTGGGCGCACTGCTGTGATGTATGTGTGCCCGGGAGCAGTGAGGTAAGTACTGGCTGGGGGCCACTAATGGGGGGACAGTAAACTGTGCGGGGCCACTGCTGGGGATATGGAACAATAAATCTGTTACTCAGACACAACCTCTAATTTTTTCCATGTGTGGCCCATTTGCCTGTTGGTGTTTGAGAGCCCTGATCTAATCCCAGACCTCAGGCTAATAGTCACATGAATGGCTAAGGTGGTGGCTACCATTGTTACTGCAAAGGGATAGAAGTCCTCACATAACAGAAGGAGCCTTTTTAGAAAGATCTTATGTTCCTGTCTTACAGCCCAATTATTTCACACAATGGTGTCACAGGGGATACAAGGAGTGGCAGAACTTTACATTTCTCAGCCCCCATTGTGTGCACACAGCAGTATCAAGATGGAGGAGGAGGTGGGGGGGGCTTTCTTTAAGACAAAATAGCTGATCTTATGTTTAAGTAACTGCTATTGACTGTTGTGCGCATATAAATTAGCTCGTCTATATGTGCCTAACAATAGGCAAATACTTCAATGGACTTACTTCAGGTGTTACAAGATCTTATCTTAGATGAATCTTCTAAGGGAATGAACCACAGATTCCTGAAAAACTGGAACCCGAATTATTATTATTATATGTTATACACTATGTTTTATAGATAGATTCTTAGGAGCCCTGACAGTGTCATACACTATGTATGATAGATATGTAGTACTACAAGTCCTGACAGTGTTATACACTATGTATTATAGATATATAGTCCTAGGAGCCCTGACAGTGTCATACACTATGTATTATAGATATATAGTCCTAGGAGCCCTGACAGTGTCATACACTATGTATTATAGATATATAGTCCTAGGAGCCCTGACTGTGTCATACACTATGTATTATAGATATATAGTCCTAGGAGCCCTGACAGTGTCATACACTATGTATTATAGACATATAGTCCTAGGGGCCCTGACAGTGTCATACACTATGTATTATAGACATATAGTCCTAGGAGCCCTGACAGTGTCATACACAGTGTTTTATAGATATATAGTCCTAGGAGCCCTGACAGTGTCATACACTATGTATTATAGATATATAGTCCTAGGAGCCCTGACAGTGTCATACACTATGTATTATAGATATATAGTCCTAGGAGCTCTGACAGTGTCATACACTATGTATTATAGATATATAGTCCTAGGAGTCCTGACAGTGTCATACACTATGTATTATAGATATATAGTCCTAGGAGCCCTGACAGTGTCATACACTATGTATTATAGATATATAGTCCTAGGAGCCCTGACAGTGTTCTACACTATGTTTTATAGATATATAGTCCTTGGAGTCCTGACAGTGTCATACAGTGTCAGACTGGGATGTCTAGGGCCCACCAGTGGAATTGTTTCTAGGGGCCCACCATCAGGACCCTTGAAGATCAGCGGTACCGAGACAGGCCGGATAAAGGTAATAACATGTCGGGAGCCATGCTGTTCACTTGCTATACCATGTGCACCACTGCACTACCTAAACCTACTGCTACACCCTGTATGGCAAGTGAACAGCGTGGCTCCTAGAATTGTTACCTTTACCTGTAGCCGCACTGTCCTGGAAAAGCTGATCTGCAGAGGTACTGGCTGTTGTATCATCTCAGACGTAATATTGATGGCCTATCCTAGCATCTGCATTGGCAACATGAGGACTAATAGTCGGGGCTCGGGGCCCACCGGTGGATTCACCGTTTCCCCGGTAGGCCAGTCCGACCCTGCTCCACACAGTATAATGTCCCCCAGCAGTGAGCCCACACAGTATAATGTCCCCCAGCAGTGACCCCACGCAGTATAATGTCTCCCAGCAGTGACCCCACGCAGTATAATGTCTCCCAGCAGTGACCCCACACAGAATAATGTCTCCCAGCAGTGACCCGACAGAGAATAATGTCTCCCAGCAGTGACCCCACACAGAATAATGTCTCACAACAGTGACCCCACACAGAATAATGTCTCCCAGCAGAGACCCCACACAGTATATTGTCCCCCAGCAGTGACCCCACACAGTATAATGTCCTCCAGCATTGACCCCACACAGTATAATATCCCCCAGCATTGACCCCAAACAGTATAATATCCCCCAGCAGTGACCACACACAGTATAATGTCCCCCAGCAGTGACCCCACACAGTATAATGTCCCTCAGCAGTGAATTCCCCGCCAGTACTTACCTCACTGCTCTTGAGCTCTGTCTTTTCCCCTGCATGGGAAGTGGAAGAAAGCAGGAGGTGGCGGGGAGCGGAGAGGTAAGTATGGACACTGAAGGTGCCCCAAGCTTGTAGGTCACAGGTCTAATGTGGCCCATGACCTACAAAATCTGAAAGCTTTAGGAGCAGGTTGGGGCTTCTTCTCCAGCTGGATTGGCAGAAGAGGGGAGAAAGCTGAGGGCCACAGATAATAGCCTCAGGGGCCACGTGTCTGAGACCCCTGATATATACAGTACATTAGATTAAAGCACTGCTCAGGTTTTGGTGGCCATCTTGTTGTATTCACTTGGCATCCTCAGTAGATATGGTATGAACCAATACTGGTTATGTTGACCCTGCGGTGTCCCTCTTGGACCAGCCCTGTGTCTGACCAGACAGTCAGTGCTCCTCTGCCATGTGCAATGGTTTTATCCATTCCCTACCCCATACAGAATCCTCAATAGTGAGAGCTTTGCCCCACAAACTATTGGCTGCGCCTTGGATGTTGCTGTCCCTGAATGCATGGTTGGCCTCCATGGGTCCTGCCCATCGCTATCCCTACCTGCCATGGGGTCCTTTGTACTAACAGGCTGCTCTTCAGCTTATTTGGTAGAATTAGGTTCCATCTTGGAACAATTGTGAGGCTAAATTCACACTAGTGCTTGTTCTGTGTTGTTTGGGTTTATTGGGAGACCTAGAATGTAGGATAATGCCCCCCACATGTAAGATAATACCCCACATGTAGGATAATGCCCCCAACATGTAAGATAATGCCCCCACATGTAAGATAAAGCCCCCCACATGTAAGATAAAGCCCCCCACATGTAAGATAATGCCCCCACATGTAAGATAATACCCCCACATGTAAGATAAAGCCCCCCACATGTAAGATAATGCCCCCACATGTAAGATAAAGCCCCCCACATGTAAGATAAAGCCCCCCACATGTAAGATAATGCCCCCACATGTAAGATAATGCCCCCACATGTAAGATAAAGCCCCCCACATGTAAGATAATACCCCACATGTAGGATAATGCCCCCACATGTAAGATAATACCCCCACATGTAGGATAATGCCCCCCACATGTAAGATAATACCCCACATGTAGGATAATGCCACCCACATGTAAGATAATACCCCCACATGTAGGATAATGCCCCCAACATGTAAGATAATGCTCCCGACATGTAAGATAAAACCCCCCCACATGTAAGATAAAGCCCCCCACATGTAAGATAATGCCCCCACATGTAGGATAATGCCCCCACATGTAAGATAATGCCCCCCACAGTCCCCCCACATGTTAGATAATGCCCCCACATGTAAGATAATGCCCCCACATGTAAGATAATGCCCACCACATGTAAGATAATGCCCCCACATGTAAGATAATGCCCCCCACATGTAAGATAATGCCCCCACATGTAAGATAATGCCCCCACATGTAAGATAATGCCCCCCACATGTAAGATAATGCCCCCACATGTAAGATAATGCCCCCAACATGTAAGATAATGCCCCCACATGTAAGATAATGCCCACCACATGTAAGATAATGCCCCCACATGTAAGATAATGCCCCCCACATGTAAGATAATGCCCCCACATGTAAGATAATGCCCCCACATGTAAGATAATGCCCCCCACATGTAAGATAATGCCCCCACATGTAAGATAATGCCCCCCACATGTAAGATAATGCCCCCACATGTAAGATAATGCCCCCACATGTAAGATAATGCCCCCAACATGTAAGATAACGCCCCCGACATGTAAGATAATACCCCCACATGTAAGATAAAGCCCCCACATGTAAGATAATACCCCCACATGTAAGATAATGCCCCCCACATGTAAGATAATGCCCCCACATGTAAGATAAATCCCCCACATGTAAGATAATACCCCCACATGTAAGATAATGCCCCCACATGTAAGATAATGCCCCCACATTTAAGATAATGCCCCCCACATGTAAGATAATGCCCCCACATGTAAGATAAAGCCCCCACATGTAAGATAATACCCCCACATGTAAGATAATGCCACCACATGTAAGATAATGCCCCCACATGTAAGATAATACCCCCACATGTAAGATAATACCCCCACATGTAAGATAATGCCACCACATGTAAGATAATGCCCCCACATGTAAGATAATACCCCCACATGTAAGATAATACCCCCACATGTAAGATAATGCCACCACATGTAAGATAATGCCCCCACATGTAAGATAATGCCCCCACATGTAAGATAATGCCCCCCACATGTAGGATAATACCCCCACATGTAAGATAATTCCCCACCCTGTATGATAAAACCCCCACATGTAAAATAATGCCCCCACATGTAAGATAATGCCCCCACATGTAAGATAATTCCCCACCCTGTATGATTATACCCCACATGTAAAATAATGCCCCCACATGTAAGATACAGCCCCCCACATGTAAGATAATGCCCCCACATGTAAGATAGAGCCCCCCACATGTAAGATACCCCCACATTTAAGATAATGCCCCCCACATGTAGGATAATACCCCCACATGTAAGATAATGCCCCCACATGTAAGATAATACCCCCACATGTAAGATAATGCCCCCCACATGTAGGATAATGCCCTCCACATGTAAGATAATACCCCCACATGTAAGATAATGCCCCCCACATGTAGGATAATGCCCCCCACATGTAAGATAATGCCCCCCGACATGTAAGATAATGCCCCCACATGTAGGATAATGGCCCCAAATATAAGATAATGCCACCACATGTAAGATAATACCCCCACATGTAAGATAAAGCCCCCCACATGTAAGATAATACCCCCACATGTAAAATAATGCCTTCACATGTAAGATAATACCCCCCACCTGTAAGATAATGCCCCCACCTGTATGATAATGCCCCCACATGTAAGATAATGCCCCCACATGTAAGATAATACCCTTCACCTGTAAGATAATGCCCCCACATGTAAGATAAAGTCCCCCACATGTAAGATAATACCCCCACATTTAAGATAATGCCCCCCACATGTAGGATAATACCCCCACATGTAAGATGAAGCCCCCACATGTAAGATAATACCCCCACATGTAAGATAATGCCACCACATGTAAGATAATGCCCCCACATGTAAGATAATACCCCCACATGTAAGATAATGCCCCCCACATGTAGAATAATGCCCCCCACATGTAAGATAATGCCCCCACATGTAAGATAAAGCCCCCCACATGTAAGATAATGCCCCCACATGTAGGATAATGGCCCCAAATGTAAGATAATGCCACCACATGTAAGATAATACCCCCACATGTAAGATAAAGCCCCCCACATGTAAGATAATGCCCCCACCTGTCAGATAATGCCCCCACATGTAAGATAATACCCCCACATGTAAAATAATGCCTTCACATGTAAGATAATACCCCCCACCTGTAACATAATGCCCCCACCTGTATGATAATGCCCCCACATGTAAGATAATGCCCCCACATGTAAGATAATACCCTTCACCTGTAAGATAATGCCCCCCACATGTAAGATAATGCCCCCACATGTAAGATAAAGCCCCCACATGTAAGATAATACCCTTCACCTGTAAGATAATGCCCCCCACATGTAAGATAATGCCCCCCCTCCCATCACTATGATAATCTGCATTCATCACTCACTCCTCTCCTCCATTTGGCACCCAGAGAGATGAAGTGCGGAGCAGAGAGGGGAGAACTGATGGAGGAGATCATTGTGCTTGTCAAGGATGGCGCCCCCTGCAGTGCGCAGGTGTAAAGCAGATCACCAAATGCTGTTAACAGAACTTCAGAGAAGCTCAGACAAGATGGCCGCCCCCATAATCATGGACAGGAAATAACATTAAATATTGAGCAACATTTTATACAGTAAAAACAGTAGAATAAAAGTGATAAATTTCATCTGGTTTTAATAAGTAAAAATAAATATATTAAATAAATATATAAAAAAATAGCAAATGACACAATGTAACAATATTTACACCCCCCGCACGGATCAGATGTTTTAGGTCTCTTAGTATAAAAGTGAGAAGCTGTTTCTGACAATCTCAGGGATCTGGAGCTGCTGTAGACATCTTACAAGGTCTGAAGGCGGCAGCTGCTGCAGAACCCTCTTCATGGACGTCACTGCCAGTGGAGCCGGCCTCTTCGCCAGCAGATAGTCATACACTTCTGTACCCAGTATGGCTGCCCAGTCCTGGTGATTCTCCTCCAAGGTCCGTCTCATCTCTAACGTTGTGAGAGGCGCAAAAAGGAGGAGATGGTCCAAGCACCTGATCTTAAGTCTCATGTTATCACCCGAGGTGGAGATTTCTGATAAAATCATGTCCATGGGGGTTTGTCCTCTTCTATTGGGGATTGACTTCGCCCCATAACACAACAGAATTAACATTAAGTCCCCTCTAAGTAGCTCACACGCCAGGTGCAGGGCCGTGTTTCCATCACCTGGAGCGAAATAATGCTCCAGGTTAATATACGAGCTGTGGAGATACTTCTGTGCGGCTTCTAAGATGATGACGAGGATCTCCGGACGATTATAAGTGACGGCCAGTCCCAGGTGGTAGGAGTATCGTGGCCGCTGGTCTTCTTTCAAACCCGGCACCTTTGTTGATTCTTCAGGAAATTCATTCAACAGGTAGTGGGCGTAAGGGATGTGGTTATTCATGACTGCATATCCAAGGGCTGTAGACGGGGAATAATAAATGTCTTCAGGATCTGGCTCCCATTCAAAGCAAACCTCGGCTCTCATTTTCTCCAATCTCCATATTGGTTCCTGGTTTTTGATAGCTTCAGGATACCAAAAGGATACTGGGTTGTAGTCCGCCATGTTTCTTCAAAACCAGAGTAGACTGAGATTTGTCTGCTGTGTCCTCCTAGACTCCATATATATATATACACAGGGCTCAGGAGGTGACCTCAGCATCTGTGGTCTTACTGGTGGATCAGAACAATGGAAGGATTATGCAGATCACCTCCCCCTCCCCAAACAATGGCCAGTCATTTAAGAGCTGCCAATAAAGGATACACAAGCCGCACCTCTCCCTTTAACCTCTTGTTAACCAGGCAATGTTTTTACGTTTTAGGTCAGCAGGATCACTTTTGTAATATTATAAGGTTTATTTTGTAGCATTTCTTAGTTTCGGGAAAGTTTGCGCCCGTCATGTTTAGCGGTGTCATTTTCCTTTAAGGCTGTGTTCACATTAGTGTCATGTTATCCGTTATTCACAGATCCTAATGACTTCTAACACGGGGTCACCACAATTCAAGGTTTTTGCTAATGGACGCAGCACCTTATATTTATGGCAAATATCCACCAGATTTGTTACAAGGGTTTTCCAATAATATTATCATAAAGACCATAGGACAGGTCAATATCAGATTGGTGGGGCAGATTACTGACAACCCCCGCCAATCACCTCAGTCAGTGTCTCGGGAAAGCTGGGTATTCTAGGTAATGCGGAATACTCACTATAGTAATATAATATAAAATAAATCTCCCTAATTACTACAAAATCATGTCAGAGCTTTCCAGATTTGCCTTTCAGGGCCCTGGAAAGCTGGGTACCATATGAGATATTACTGTCATAGGGACTGCTGAGTACTAAAATATAGACCTAAATAAGTCCCCTCCTCCTAGCTCTGTAACTGCTCAATAACTTCACAGATAAGACTTTCAGGGTCCCAGGAAAGCTTGGTAACATACCAGATAGTGCTGTAATACCGACTGCCAAATCAAAATCTACCCATATAAACCCCTTTCTAAGTTATGACACAGCTGGATAATTCTGCCTTTCAGGAATCTGGAAAAGCTGGGTGACTTGTAACAGTAGATGAAGCAGCAGCTTAGGCTGGGTTTACACCAGCGTTGGCTCTCCGTACGGGGATTCTGTTCCCCTCTCCGCATGAAAAATGCAAATAGCGCTTTTCTCTCCGCATTTCTTGCTCTTTTTGGGCGGAAACCACGCGGACCCCATTATAGTCTATGGGGTCAGCGGGTTTCCACGGGTAACTGCTTTTTTAAGCGGATTAGGTTTCCGTTGGGGGGTCCGAAAGCGGATCCCCCCGAACGCTGATGTGAATCTAGCCTGAGCATGTAATCCTGTAGAGTAGAGAAGTAGGTCATTTATAGTTTTGTGTTATTCTTAGTTTTTGGGGGTTTTAGGGGATTCCATGTATCTATCCCCCACTGATCGGATAATGATGACCTATTGTAACCAAGGGGTATAGCTTACCAAAAATAGGGCTGCTAGTGTAACACACCCCATTATGTCTTGACCATATATCTCCAAGAACATTCTGGCTATTCTGGATTTGGGGAGGGGGAGGGGGGGTTTGTAAGACTGGTCAAGGACTGCCCAGGGCTAAGAGTAAGCAGATCCTGTTTGCACATGGCAGCTCTTTACAGGGTCCCATCCTGTGTTGGTTTTAACAAGGTTCTTGAAGATCAAAGAGTGTTGGATAAATAAGATAAAGCTTTGTACTGCTGATACAATGTAGCAGGTGGGGAGGGGGATATTAGGTGCTTGTAGATGGAGACTTCGGGTAACCAACAACCTAGAGTCAGAACACGTCATTAGTGGCCTCATGTAAATCTGCAAATGTAAAGCACCATGGAATTAATATAATAATGTACAGCACCATGTAACTAATATAATAATGTACAGCACCATGGGATTAATATAATAATGTACAGCACCACGGGATTAATATAATAATGTACAGCACCACGGAATTAATATAATAATGTACAGCACCATGGGATTAATATAGTAATGTACAGCACCATGGGATTAATATAATAATGTACAGCACCATGGAATTAATATAATAATGTACAGAGCACCATGGAATTAATATAATAATGTACAGCACCATGGGATTAATATAATAATGTACAGCACCATGGGATTAATATAGTAATGTACAGCACCATGGAATTAATATAATAATGTACAGCACCATGGAATTAATATAATAATGTACAGCACCATGGGATTAATATAATAATGTACAGAGCACCATGGAATTAATATAATAATGTACAGCACCATGGAATTAATATAATAATGTACAGCACCATGGGATTAATATAGTAATGTACAGAGCACCATGGAATTAATATAATAATGTACAGAGCACCATGGAATTAATATAATAATGTACAGCACCATGTAACTAATATAATAATGTACAGAGCACCATGGGATTAATATAATAATGTACAGCACCATGGAATTAATATAATAATGTACAGAGCACCATGGAATTAATATAATAATGTACAGCACCATGGGATTAATATAATAATGTACAGCACCATGGGATTAATATAATAATGTACAGAGCACCATGGAATTAATATAATAATGTACAGCACCATGGAATTAATATAATAATGTACAGCACCATGGGATTAATATAGTAATGTACAGAGCACCATGGAATTAATATAATAATGTACAGAGCACCATGGAATTAATATAATAATGTACAGCACCATGTAACTAATATAATAATGTACAGAGCACCATGGGATTAATATAATAATGTACAGCACCATGGAATTAATATAATAATGTACAGAGCACCATGGAATTAATATAATAATGTACAGCACCATGGGATTAATATAATAATGTACAGCACCATGTAACTAATATAATAATGTACAGCACCATGGAATTAATATAATAATGTACAGCACCATGGAATTAATATAATAATGTACAGCACCATGGGATTAATATAATAATGTACAGCACCATGGGATTAATATAGTAATGTACAGCACCATGGAATTAATATAATAATGTACAGCACCATGGAATTAATATAATAATGTACAGCACCATGGGATTAATATAATAATGTACAGAGCACCATGGAATTAATATAATAATGTACAGCACCATGGAATTAATATAATAATGTACAGCACCATGGGATTAATATAGTAATGTACAGCACCATGGAATTAATATAATAATGTACAGAGCACCATGGAATTAATATAATAATGTACAGAGCACCATGGAATTAATATAATAATGTACAGCACCATGTAACTAATATAATAATGTACAGAGCACCATGGGATTAATATAATAATGTACAGCACCATGGAATTAATATAATAATGTACAGAGCACCATGGAATTAATATAATAATGTACAGCACCATGTAACTAATATAATAATGTACAGCACCATGGAATTAATATAATAATGTACAGCACCATGGAATTAATATAATAATGTACAGCACCATGGGATTAATATAATAATGTACAGAGCACCATGGAATTAATATAATAATGTACAGAGCACCATGGAATTAATATAATAATGTACAGCACCATGGAATTAATATAATAATGTACAGCACCATGGGATTAATATAATAATGTACAGAGCATCATGGGATTAATCTAATAATGTACAGCACCATGGAATTAATATAATAATGTACAGCACCATGGAATTAATATAATAATGTACAGCACCATGGAATTAATATAATAATGTACAGCACCATGTAACTAATATAATAATGTACAGCACCATGGAATTAATATAATAATGTACAGCACCATGGAATTAATATAATAATGTACAGAGCACCATGGAATTAATATAATAATGTACAGCACCATGGAATTAATTTAATAATGTACAGCACCATGGGATTAATATAATAATGTACAGAGCACCATGGAATTAATATAATAATGTACAGAGCACCATGGAATTAATATAATAATGTACAGCACCATGGAATTAATATAATAATGTACAGCACCATGGGATTAATATAATAATGTACAGCACCATGGAATTAATATAATAATGTACAGAGCACCATGGGATTAATATAATAATGTACAGCACCATGGAATTAATATAATAATGTACAGCACCATGGAATTAATATAATAATGTACAGCACCATGGGAATAATATAATAATGTACAGAGCACCATGGGATTAATATAATAATGTACAGCACAGTGGAATTAATGGTGCTATATAAACAATAATAATAATAACCTTACTCAACATCTATGGTTAACCCAACAAGTATTAGTAAAAGTAATAACGTTAGTAGCCAATCCATGATATGTATCAAAACCAGAGGCCTTAACTATTTCTATACTGGTGATATCTAATAGGAGGCGGAGTCTGTCTGTATTTATTTGTGTTTTTCTATGAACTAAGGAGTTTTAAGTAAATTGGGAAATTTATATGAAATATTTTTATTATATTCAGGGATTCACAGCTTTGGTTTGTTTATATTTGGGGGAAATCAAGAGGGGGACATTATATTGTGTGTGTAACTGAAGGGGGACATTATATTGTGTGTGTAACTGAAGGGGGACATTATATTGTGTGTGTAACTGAAGGGGGACATTATATTGTGGGGGTCACTAAAAGAATTAGCCCAATGAATCTAACAGGAGTAACCTGAAAAGCCAAACCAGGGGCCAGTTCTGCTTACATTGAAGTAAAAGACAAGCGGCCCCCGAGATGTCCATGATACAGCGATGGTGGATTTTATGTAACATTTCTGGGATAGAGGGGTGGTCGTAGACCTCCATAATCTAGCCATACAGGACACTGAGGCTATGAATACAGGGACAATAGTTGTGGGTACATCTAGGTCTAGAAGCCATAAAACAACCTGCGGGCCCCAAGGAATATCATATCCTACTACTAGATTAAGAGTCGTACTCGAGCCCATAACACTAGATTATCTGGGCAGGTCCCCCAGATGTGCCTCATAGAGCCTTGTGCGGCATCACATCTCCAACATACACTCGAGGAACCTGGGGATATTCTGGAGAGCCAATGGGGGGTTAATATTTACACCGAGAGAAGTGACCGGGGGTTTTATACACCATAGATACTGTAATATGTGCACCAGTCAGTAGTTGTGAGATTCTGCAGCCATATATCTTGTCCCTCACAGTAATATCACTGGTAGATAGCGCTGGAGGTATACGTCACCTGGTAATGACAGCGATTCTATCATACCATTAGGGGAAGGAGCCGGAAATAGTCACTTCAGGGGGTGCAGGTGATGGCGGTTCTTTGTTCCATATTACATTTCTAGACAACCATTGTTATTCCATCCCCTACAGCCTAATTATATGACACAATGGTGTCACAGGGGACACAAGGAGTAACAGAACTTTACATTCCTCAACCCCCATAGTGTGCACACAGCAGTATCAAGATGGAGGGGGGGGAGGCCTCTTTCTTAAAGATAAAATAGCTTCCTTATAGATGAAACCATTTATATGCGCCTAACAATAGCCAGTTACTTCAATGGATTTAGCAAGATCGTATCTTAGGTGAACCTTGTACTGGGAGATCCATTCACTTCTTCAGAAGATGATCCTATATAATGTATAGTAATAGGAGAGACCGGGGGGGGGGGCATTTTATAAAACTTACATGTGTCACTTTATATGGCAATAACTTTGAGATGCTTTAACTTACACAAGTGATTTTGAGATTTGTTTTTCATGACACATTGTACTTCATGTCAGTGCTAAACATTGATCAATATTATTGTATTTATTTCTAAAAAAGAATAAGAAATTTGATGGAAATTTGGAAAAAATTGTAACTTTCGAAATGTGAAATGTTCTGCTTTTGAGACAGACAGTTATCCCAATCAAATACAGTAATAAATATCTACCAGATTTCTGCTTTATATTGGATCATCTTTTAATCATCCTTTAATTTATTTTGGATGTTAGAAGGCTTACAAGTGTTGGTGGGTTCACACTTGCGCTTGAGTCCGTCCGCTGCCAATCCGAGTGAAAATCTCGGGAAACTGGATAGGCACCGGATAGCGACAGGTTAGCAATGCCGGCTTGCCGGCTTCACTACTGTACCTGAGTGAATTGCTCAGGATTGGTTAAAGCTATAAAGAAACACTTGGATTCAATTTAAAGATGAGAATCTCATCTTTAAAATGATACCAAGATCACCATGATCCAACTTAAACTTCCTGAGCCATTCGCTGGTGAAAACGATGTTCGGCATTGAAATCCCACTGCAGGTCTCAATTCCCGACATCGTTTTAACAGTGAATCGCTCTGAATGTGTAAGGTCTATCATGGTGATCTTGGTATCTTTTTAAAGATGATATTCTCATCTTTAAAATGAATCCAGTTGCATCTGTGTGGCCCTAACAGATCCTGAGATATGGGGCTCTAAAAGTGTCCCCCCCTCCTGCCTCAGGCAGCATCTTAGAGGTAAGGAAGGAGGGGGAGGAGGAGCTGCAGAGACAAAGATAACTCCTCATTGTCTGTGTATAGTCATGGCCAAAGGTTTTGAGAATGACACAAATATGATATTTTCACATGATCTGCTGCCCTCTGGTTTTTATGTGTGTTTGTCAGATGTTTTTATCACATACAGAAATATAATTGCATTCATATTATGAGTAACAGAAGCTTATATTGACAGTTAGAATGAGGTAATGCAGAAAGTCAATATTTGCAGTGTTGACCCTTCTTCTTCAGGACCTCTGCAATTCTCCCTGGCATGCTCTCAATCAACTTCTGGACCAAATCCTGACTGATAGCAGTCCATTCTTGCAGAATCAATGCTTTAATTTTGTCTGAATTTGTTGTTTTTTGTTTGTCCACCCGTCTCTTGATGATTGACCACAAGTTCTCAATGGGATTAAGATCTGGGGAGTTTCCAGGCCATGGACCCAAAATCTCTATGTTTTGTTCCCTGAGCCATTTAGTTATCACCTTTGCTTTATGGCAAGGTGCTCCATCATGCTGGAAAAGGCATTGTTGAGCGCCAAACTGCTCTTGGACGGTTGGGAGAAGTTGCTCTTGGAGGACATTCTGGTACCATTCTTTATTCATGGCTGTGTTTTTAGGCAAGACTGTGAGAGAGCCGATTCCCTTGGCTGAGAAGCAACCCCACACATGAATGGTTTCAGGATGCTTTACAGTTGGCATGAGACAAGACTGGTGGTAGCGCTCACCTCTTCTTCTCCGAATAAGCTGTTTTCCAGATGTTCCAAACAATCGAAAAGGGGATTCATCAGAGAAAATGACTTTACCCCAGTCCTCAGCAGTCTACTCCCTGTACCTTTTGCAGAATATCAGTCTGTCCCTGATGTTTTTTCTGGAGAGAAGTGGCTTCTTTGCTGCCCTCCTTGAGACCAGGCCTTGCTCCAAGAGTCTCCGCCTCACAGTGTGTGCTGATGCACTCACACCTGCCTGCTGCCATTCCTCAGCAAGCTCTGCACTGCTGGTAGCCCGATCCCGCAGCTGAAACACTTTTAAGAGACGGTCCTGCCGCTTGCTGGTCTTTCTTGGGCGCCCTGGAGCCTTTTTGGCACCAATGGAACCTCTCTCCTTGAAGTTCTTGGATGATGCGATAGATTGTTGACTGAGGTGCAATCTTTCTAGCTGCAATACTCTTCCCAGTTAGGCCATTTTTGTGCAGTGCAATGATGACTGCACGTGTTTCTTTAGAGATAACCATGGTTAACAGAAGAGAAACAATGATGGCAAGCACCAGCCTCCTTTTAAAGTGTCCAGTGGTGTCATTCTTACTTAATCATGACAGATTGATCTCCAGCCCTGTCCTCATCAACACCCACACCTGTGTTAATGGAGCAATCACTGAAACGATGTTAGGTGGTCCTTTTAAGGCAGGGCTGCAATGATGTTGAAATGTGTTTTGGGGGATAAAGTTCATTTTCTAGGCAAATATTGACTTTGCAAGTAATTGCTGTTAAGCTGATCACTCTTTATAACATTCTGGAGTATATGCAAATTGCCATTAGAAAAACTGAAGCAGTAGACTTTGAAAAAAATTAATATTTGTATCATTCTCAAAACTTTTGGCCATGACTGTATAAGCTGCAGATGACCCCAGGGGGGGTAGCAGAGACTTCTGTCCATGTATATCAATACTATACCTCTGCTCTCTGATAGTCACATAGAGGGATAATGTAATACCCCTCTGAGCCTAATCACATAACCAGGAAGTTATTGGCGCTGTGACCCAGACATTTACCATCGTCCAGGTCGCAGCGCCAGAAGTGTCGCACCAAACACTTACACAACACATGCACAAAGACATCAATAAAGTTTATATTTTTTCACTGTCCCTGTCCTGTCCATACCTGATCTTTAAAGAGTAAAATACGCCGCCCGCCTCTAGTGATATCCGTTACACGCTAAAATAATAGCAATAGCGATTATCACTAGTGATGAACGTATAAAACATTTTGGACAAACGGCAGTTCCGTCAGTCAGATAATACATTTGTACCCATTAAATGTCACCATATAAAATCCTAGTTTTTGGCAGTTTTCAGATGGGAGCTTTTTTTTTTGGCAGCCACAGTATAAACGAAACCCCTGCACTGCCAGAAGGTCATCAGACTCTATCACCAGTAATGATGAACCGCAGGAACTTCAGAGGTTGTGTCCATAATACGTGAGCAATAAAGTGGTCGTGTTACACCAATCTGAACACGGCCCTAGTTATCACATTAGTTAGGTGTAGGGATTATAATTATGCATTAGAGATAATATTTTTATAGGGGGATAGAAAATTCTATTCTTATGTAAGCTCCTATTTAATTTGCATGCACAGGGTTAAACTGGGGACATTAACTGTGGGGATAGCTGGAGGGGGACATTATAGTGTAAGGGGCCACTAGGGAGGCATTATACTGTGTTAGGGCCTCTAATGGGGCATTATAATTTGTGCTAGTCGGGTATTCCTAAGTGGTGGCGATGGGGGGCACTTATTAAACCAAAGCACTGAACCCACTAATGTGTTAAAACAGCCCTGCTAAGGAGCAAACTGAGGAGGAACAATAATGGGAGCACTAATGTCAGTACCCACAATATAATGTTCCTTAATGCCCCCCTACAGTATAATGCCACATTAGTAATGTCATGTTAGAGCCCCCTACACAGTATAATGCCATGTTAGTGGCCCCGGCACAGTATAATGCCATGTTAGTGGCCCTGGCACAGTATAATGCTATGTTAGTGCCCCCTGCACAGTATAATGCCATGTTAGTGGCCCCGGCACAGTATAATGCCATGTTAGTGCCCCCTGCACAGTATAATGCCATGTTAGTGGCCCCGGCACAGTATAATGCCATGTTAGTGCCCCCTACACAGTATAATGCCATGTTAGTGCCCCCTGCACAGTATAATGCCATGTTAGTGCCCCCTACACAGTATAATGCCATGTTAGTGCCCCCTGCACAGTATAATGCCATGTTAGTGCCCCCTGCACAGTATAATGCCATGTTAGTGGCCCTGGCACACTATAATGCCATGTTAGTGGCCCTGGCACAGTATAATGCCATGTTAGTGCCCCCTACACAGTATAATGCCATGTTAGTGCCCCCTGCACAGTATAATGCCATGTTAGTGCCCCCTACACAGTATAATGCCATGTTAGTGCCCCCTGCACAGTATAATGCCATGTTAGTGCCCCCTGCACAGTATAATGCCATGTTAGTGCCCCCTGCACAGTATAATGCCATGTTAGTGGCCCCTGCCCAGTATAATGCCATGTTAGTGCCCCCTGCACAGTATAATGCTATGTTAGTGGCCCCGGCACAGTATAATGCCATGTTATTGGCCCCGGCACAGTATAATGCCATGTTAGTGGCCCCAGCACAGTATAATGCCATGTTAGTGCCCCCTGCACAGTATAATGCTATGTTAGTGGCCCCGGCACAGTATAATGCCATGTTAGTGGCCCCGGCACAGTATAATGCCATGTTAGTGGCCCCAGCACAGTATAATGCCATGTTATTGCCCCCTGCACAGTATAATGCCATGCTAGTGCCCCCTGCACAGTATAATGCTATGTTAGTGGCCCCGGCACAGTATAATGCCATGTTAGTGGCCCCAGCACAGTATAATGCCATGTTAGTGCCCCCTACACAGTATAATGCCATGTTAGTGCCCCCTACACAGTATAATACCATGTTAGTGCCCCCTACACAGTATAATGCCATGTTAGTGACCCCTGCACAGTATAATGCCATGTTAGTGCCCCCTGCACAGTATAATGCCATGTTAGTGCCCCCTGCACAGTATAATGCTATGTTAGTGCCCCCTACACAGTATAATGCCATGTTAGTGGCCCCAGCACAGTATAATGCCATGTTAGTGCCCCCTACACAGTATAATGCCATGTTAGTGCCCCCTACACAGTATAATGCCATGTTAGTGACCCCTGCACAGTATAATGCCATGTTAGTGCCCCCTGCACAGTATAATGCCATGTTAGTGCCCCCTACACAGTATAATGCCATGTTAGTGGCCCCAGCACAGTGTTGTAAGAGACAGCCAATGTTGTCCTAAGCTTCATTTGGGCCCCACCGCGCACTTCTACGTACTGTAAGCGGTCCACCTGGACCACTGGGGAAAAGGGGGTGCACCCAAATGTGAAGTCAGGGTCAGTTAGGGATAGTTTTGAGTATATTGTTCATTCAGTGTCCATACTGCAGAAGTGGACAGAGTAAAAGTAGAAACCATTGCAGAATTTGCCTTGAAATTGTTCATGCTATATTGTATATTTTGCTTGTCTTTAGCCCTGTCATTTTACCTTTAACTAGCCTTTATTAACTTATAGTAAATATATTTTTTTTTTCTTGAACTACCGCGTGTGCGTTCATTTCTGGTTGCGGAGTCCAAACCACCTGCCTTGCTCTCGGTTCACAAATTGGCGTAGTCGGCAGGATCCGCTTACCAGAATGGACGGTGACGCACCCGTTAGAGAGAATGGTGCTGGAGGAAGAATGCCAGCAGGGGCTATAATGAGTCAGTTAGCTAAATTTGATGGCAATAATATGTCAGTGAGTATGTGGGTGGAACAGATACGAATGATACAGCGAATGTACCAGACCGCACCAGAAGTACTAGTAGAGTTAGCAATATTGACATTACAAGGGGATGCTAAGACCACGGTGATACTGAGGCCATTTGAACAAAGGCAGACATTTGAGCAAGTAGTCCAGATTCTGGAAACCATCTATGGAGAAACTGCATTGCTGGGGTCTCTGCAGGCTCGGTTCTTCCAGAGGGTACAACAGGAGAATGAAAGCCTTCCCCAATATGCAAATGCCCTACAAGAACTGCTCCGAGATATTCAAGGGAAGGAAAGAGGGGGCTCGCCAGCCTTCTGTAACCCTGATCGGACTCTCCGTGACCAGTTTGTCCTGGGGATACGTGACGGCAGTTTAACTGTGACTATGCAGGATTTTATATGACGAGAGACTGATGCTAAATTCCATGATGTACAGGTAGAGGCCATCTCCCGTGCCAATAGTATGGTCCCGAGGCCCCAGACCGCAGTTGGAGTTACTTTGTCACAGGGGGCTAGTTCTGGCTCAGAGACAGTAGAAAAAGGGACAGTTAAAGAAATTCTCACAGTAATGCAGAAACTGCAAGAACAAATGGAACACTTGCACACTCGTTGTGATGAGCAGTCTATGAAAATTGCAGACTTCCAGAAGACTGGAGATGAAAGGGTGAGCCATCCACACCCAGCAAGTCAGAATCACCCACCACCCCGCTGGAGGGGTGAGGATAGGACCTACCGAAGGGGTCCAAATCATTTAGTGCAGTGCTCAGGAGAAATCGAAGAGGCTTACCGAAGGGGCCCAAACAGATGGCCAGAACGACGGGGGATACGCTGCTGGGAGTGTGGACGGATGGGCCACGTTGCTGCTAGATGTCCAGAGCAGCGACAAACTTATGAGAGACCGCCGTTAAACTGAAGTCTCCTGCTGCTGTAGGGCGTGTAGTAGGGGAGACTGACAAGGAGACTATGTGGGGAGAATGCCCTGATGATGACCTGATCGCTGCAAGTCCTGTCACACAGGTGGAAATGGAGGGTATTCCGGTTACCGGGATGATTGACACGGGTTCCCAAGTAACGACCTTGAGTAGAGACTGTTATGAACGGTACTTCCGGCAACATGTGAAATATGATCCCCATACATTCGTACGAGTGGTCGCAGCTAACCAGTTACCAGTTCCGGTCGTGGGAGTGGCCTGGATGAATGTCCGGGTATGTGGCCAAGATCTAGGTAGGAAAGGCATTGTGGTGGTACAGGAGTCACATGAAGTAAAGGTCCCTGTCATTTTGGGGATGAATGTGTTAAAAGAATTAGATCAGATCCTCTTTGAAAAGAAAGGTCACGGTTATTGGAAAGAAACCACCACCCATCGGCCTACTCAAACAGCTTTCCAGCGGCTGATCCGGACATGTGGCTTACAGAAAAGTTCAGATGCACAGCGTCCTCTGGCTCGAATTTCAGTTCCTTTGCATACAAAAGTTACACTGCCACCCAGTCGGGAGACAATAGTGTCTATGCCCGTAGGCACCTGTCGGAAACTAGAGGGCATAGCTGTGTTGGTAGAACCACTGCAGGCAGCCGAAGGAGGTGTTGATCCGCTAGTGGCCCGTTCCTTGGCAATAGTTCGCAATGGAAGAGTACCACTTCGATGTGTAAACACTCAGGACCAGAGTGTGGACCTGACCCCAGGGAGGCTGCTGGCTAACATCTATGTGACTCCGGAGGAAGTAAGGAAAGTAACTCCAATGCAGCTGAAGCCGACTGAAAAGGATGAGTGGACTGTAACTGTGTCCATGGGAGAAGATGAGGAACCCACCTCTGAATGGAATGGCTGTGCAATTCTAGAACAGATGAAGATGGATGTAAGTTCATGTTCTCTGGAATGGGTGCAGAAGGTAGATGAGCTGTTGTGGGAGAACCGAGCCACCTTTGCACGGTATGCTGAAGATTTTGGATGTACCACAGGGATCTACCATGAGATTCCCACAGGAGACACCCCTCCAATTAGAGAGCGCTACCGACAAATTCCTCCACAGTTGTATCAGGAAGTGAAAGAACTGTTAGCTAATATGCTACAGGGTGGGATCATCCAAGAAAGCCAGAGTCCCTGGGCAGCTCCTGTGGTGTTAGTAAGAAAAAAAGATGGGTCCATCCGATTTTGCGTAGACTATCGGAAGTTAAACGCTTGCACCGTACGAGATTTCTACCCCTTGCCACGGATTGAGGAGTCCCTCTCAGCGCTAGGGAGAGCCCGGTACTTCTCCTCACTAGATCTGGCTAGTGGGTATTGGCAGGTGCCGATGGCCACAAAAGACAAGGAGAAGACGGCATTCATCTTGCCCATGGGACTATACGAATTTAACCGGATGCCCTTCGGGTTGACAAATGCACCCGGAACGTTTCAGCGGTTGATGGAGAAATGTCTCGGTGACTTCAACTTTGAGTTCACTCTCATCTACTTGGATGACATTATAGTGTATTCTGCGACCTTTGAAGACCATCTCCACCAGTTGGGACAAGTATTTCGAAGATTGCGGGAACATGGGCTCAAATTGAAACCCAGTAAATGTCGGTTGTTCCAATCTGAAATTGATTACTTGGGTCACCGCGTATCAGGAGAAGGGGTGAGACCATCAAGAGACAAGATAGCGGCTGTTCAAGATTGGCCGATACCGACTACCCTGCGAGAAGTGAGGGCGTTCCTTGGAGTAGCCGGTTACTATCGACGGTTTATTAAGGATTTCGCCAAGGTAGCAGCACCATTTAATGCTCTCCTACGAGGCACATCCGGTGGTCCAAAGAACCGGTCCGTGAAGTGGGGACCTGAACAGGAACAAGCCTTCCAGGCATTGAAGGATGCACTGACAACAGCCCCAATCTTGGCATATGCTGATTACCACTTGCCGTTCCAGCTATATACAGATGCAAGCCTGTATGGTCTTGGAGCAGTGCTTTCCCAGCTTCAGGATGGCCAGGAGAGGGTCATAGCGTACGGCAGCCGGTCTTTGAAAGATTCTGAAAGAAACCCCGAGAATTATAGTTCATTTAAATTGGAGCTGTTGGCACTGGTATGGGCCATGACCGAGAAATTCTCTGAATATTTGACCGGTGCTGAAGTTTTAGTACTGACTGACAACAACCCACTAGCTCACCTGGAAAATGCCAAGCTCGGGGCGTTAGAGCAGAGGTGGATAGCCCGAATGTCTACGTTCAATTACCGCATTAAGTATCGGTCCAAGACAGAGAACCAGAATGCTGACGGACTTTCTAGGGTAACTGCCCAGACCCCCACAGAAGACGTGGATCATGAGTTGGAGCATGTGGAGGTGCCCGACTTCAGCAGATTTTCACAGGCCTTGACCGCCACTAATCAGTTTGAGATGGAGGGGACTGAAATGGCTCCTTTCTTTGGTCCCTCACGACAGGAATGGGCACAGATACAACAGACCCATGAGGGGCTGGCGCAGATGATCAAGTGTGTTGAGAAAGGCCAGAAGCCCTGTAGAGAGGAAAGAGAACGACTGACACGTGAGATATTATCTGTTTTGAGTCAGTGGGAAAAGTTGGAGATGAAAAATGGAGTGCTATGCCGAAAGGTCTATTTACCTTCTGAGATCGACATTCGATACCAAATTGTGGTGCCTAGTGAACTGGCTCGCTCCTTGGCAGTTGAGGCTCATAATAAGAATGGACATTTTGGTCATGAGAAGACCTTTCGTTGGTTACAGCGACTGATTTACTGCCCTGGTCTTCGTCAAATGGTCGAAGAAGTATGCCGCAGCTGTCGAACTTGTGAGATCCATAAGGCAATAGAACAGAGAGCTCCCCTGCAAACCATCGTGACCCAGGAACCTTTAGAAATTGTCATGATAGACTATCTAATGGTGGGCCCATCCAATAGCGGACACCAGTATTGCCTCGTAATGGTGGATCACTTCACCAAATTTGCGGTGGTAACCGCCACCAAGGACCAGACAGCTGAGTCAGCAGCTCGTGCTCTGTGCCAAGATTTCATTCGAGTATATGGGTGCCCCCAACGCATCCACTCCGACCAGGGCTCCTGCTTTGAGGGACACGTAATGAAAGAAGTTCAATGTATCTACGGGATAAAGAAGTCGCACACGACTCCATACCACCCTCAGGGAAATGGGGCCTGTGAAAGATTCAACAGAACTCTGCTACAGATGCTGCGGACTCTGGAGGAAGACAGAAAGTTACAGTGGCCTCAGTTCTTGTCTGAAATGGTGTGGGCCTATAACAATCAGGTCCATTCTACAACGGGGTACTCTCCTTATACACTTCTCTTTGGGCGGTCAGGGCGAAGTATAGGAGAATTACAGTTTAATGATGTGGATGGGTTCCCTCCGAGGGATCCAACCTCTTGGGTGCGGGCGCATCGGCAGAGACTTGAGACGATCCATCAATTGGTGCGGCAGCGCCTGCAAGAACATCCCCATCCTGATAAGACCCCAGTGCAAGAAGCACCATTGCAACCAGGCGACCTGGTGCTAGTTCGTGTCAAGAAACCCCAAGGGAAATTGGAAAGCAGATGGGAGGCTTTGCCGTATCGTGTTGTTGGCCGCAAGTATGCGAATGGGCCAGTGTACCAGGTCCAGAAAGAAGGAACTGATTGTGTTCGAGTACTTCACCGAAATATGTTGCGCCTGTGTCATTCTGAAGGGACAAATCACGATGGGCCTGCCAATGTGAATGAGCTCCCACAGTCAGAGAATGGAGGTGCAGAATGGGCCTCCGACGAGGAGGATGATTGTTGGCCGATCCCTGCTCCTGGGGATGTTCCACCTGTGACTACTGTATCTCCTGCCTGTGCCCCCTCTGGTGCGGAATCCGCTGGTCCTTCTCAGCCCATAGCTGCAGCACCCCATAATATATCACCGGTCCTCAGACGGACCGCTAGGCCAAATGCTGGTATTCCCCCTGTTCGGTATGCGCAGGATGAGTTTATTTGGCCTGCCATACATCGGTATACTACCACCCTGTGCATGAAAGTACAACCCTCTGGATATACAGTCATAGGCAGGGACTGCCAATCTTAAAGTGGGGGGGAATATGTAAGAGACAGCCAATGTTGTCCTAAGCTTCATTTGTCTGTATAAACTGTTAATGTTGAATGTATTTCTGTGATTCTGTTCCTTTAAGACAGCAGCCATTGTAATTGTGACATGATGCTGGAGTGAGACCCCCCCCCCCCCCTTTTATGTGAGCTTGCCTGTTCTGCAGACAGAGTGTGAGCAGAGAAGCAGGAAGTGAGGAGACAGAGAGCAGCAGCCATCTTGGCAAATGTTGTATTGAACTGGTGTGGAGATTTTTCTGTACAGCTAAGCTGTATCTTGGTCCAGAGACGAACAGAGTGTAAAGAGACAACAGGACTAGTGAGTCCACGTGAAAGGAACTGTGCTCAGTGGCTGATCAGTGAGACTGACATTGTGACTGTGTATATGGATACCACAGATAGAGACTCGCAGTGCTGTTGACGTACTGGACAGTAACTGCTAAACCCCGGCTTACATCCCAGCTCAGTGTATGGATTCGGCAGGACTGTCAGTGTGCTGAGTGGAATCTGCTGTTGGATTACATTGCATTCAGTTGGTTTCCCTGTTAAAGAGGACTTCATTTCTCCCAAGATCCTGATAACCGTGAGGAGAGGACGCTTCACTATAAAAGAAAGGACCGACTTTGGGCCCCACCGCGCGCTTCTACGGACTGTAAGCGGTCCACCAGGACCACTGGGGAAAAGGGGGTGCACCCAAATGTGATGTCAGGGTCAGTTAGGGATAGTTTTGAGTATATTGTTCATTCAGTGTCCATACTGCAGAAGTGGACAGAGTAAAAGTAGTAACCATTGCAGAATTTGCCTTAAAATTGTTCATGCTGTATTGTATATTTTGCTTGTCTTTAGCCCTGTCATTTTACCTTTAACTAGCCTTTATTAACTTATAGTAAATATATTTTTTTTTTCTTGAACTACCGCGTGTGCGTTCATTTCTGGTTGCGGAGTCCAAACCACCTGCCTTGCTCTCGGTTCACAGTGGGGTAATGCCATGTTAGTGCCCCCTGCATTACCCTCTTTTCCCCCCCCCCCCACCATAATACTTATTCCCCCCCCCCCCCCCCATACCCCCCCATTCCCCCCCCCCCCCCCCAACACCCCCCTACCCCCCCCCCCCCCCCCCACACCACCCCCCCCCCCCCCCCCCCCCCCCACAACACCCCCCTCCCCCCCCCCCCCCCCCCAACACCCCACCATCCCCCCCCCCCCCCCACATAATACTTTGTTAGCCCCCCCCCCCCCCTATACCCCCACGTCCCCCCCCCCCCCCCCTTAAACCCCCTTTTACCCCCCCCCCCCCCTATAAAACCCTTTTTGGGCCCCCCCCCCCCTATAAAACCCTATTAGGGCCCCCTGCACAGTATAATGCCATGTTAGTGCCCCCTGCACAGTATAATGCCATGGTAGTGCCCCCTGCACATTATAATGCCATGTTAGTGCCCCCTGCGCAGTATAATGCCATGTTAGTGCCCCCTGCACAGTATAATGCCATGTTAGTGGCCCCGGCACAGTATAATGCCATGTTAGTGCCCCCTGCACAGTATAATGCCATGTTAGTGGCCCCAGCACAGTGTAATGCCATGTTAGTGACCCCTACACAGTATAATGCCATGTTAGTGGCCCCAGCACAGTGTAATGCCATGTTATTGCCCCCTACACAGTATAATGCCATGTTAGTGGCCCCAGCACAGTATAATGCCATGTTAGTGCCCCCTGCACAGTATAATGCCATGTTAGAGGCCCCGGCACAGTATAATGCCATGTTAGTGTACCCTGCACAGTATAATGCCATGTTAGTGCCCCCTGCACAGTATAATGCTATGTTAGTGACCCCGGCACAGTATGATGCCATGTTAGTGGCCCCTGCACAGTATAATGCCATGTTAGTGCCCCCTACACAGTATAATGCCATGTTAGTGGCCCCAGCACAGTATAATGCCATGTTATTGCCCCCTACACAGTATAATGCCATGTTAGTGCCCCCTGCACAGTATAATGCCATGTTAGAGGCCCCGGCACAGTATAATGCCATGTTAGTGTCCCCGGCACAGTATAATGCCATGTTAGTGCCCCCTGCACAGTATAATGCCATGTTACTGCCCCCTGCACAGTATAATGCCATGTTACTGCCCCCTGCACAGTATAATGCCATGTTAGTGGCCCCGGCACAGTATAATGGTATGTTAGTGGCCCCGGCACAGTATAATGCCATGTTTGTGCCCCCTGCACAGTATAATGCCATGGTAGTGCCCCCTGCACAGTATAATGCCATGTTAGTGCCCCCTGCACAGTATAATGCCATGTTAGTGGCCCCGGCACAGTATAATGCCATGTTAGTGGCCCCGGCACAGTATAATGCCATGTTAGTTGCCCCTGCACAGTATAATGTCATGTTAGTGCCCCTTGCACAGTATAATGCCATGTTAGTGGCCCCGGCACAGTATAATGCTATGTTAGTGGCCCCGGCACTGTATAATGCCATGTTAGTGCCCCCTGCACAGTATAATGCCATGTTAGTGGCCCCGGCACAGTATAATGCCATGTTAGTGGCCGCTGCACAGTATAATGCCATGTTAGTGCCCCCTACACAGTATAATGCCATGTTAGTGGCCCCAGCACAGTGTAATGCCATGTTAGTGCCCCCTACACAGTATAATGCCATGTTAGTGGCCCCTGCACAGTATAATGTTATGTTAGTGGCCCCGGCACAGTATAATGCCATGTTAGTGCCCCCTACACAGTATAATGCTATGTTAGTGGCCCCGGCACAGTATAATGCTATGTTAGTGACCCCTGCACAGTATAATGCCATGTTAGTGCCCCCTGCACAGTATAATGCCATGTTAGTGCCCCCTGCACAGTATAATGCCATCTTAGTGCCCCCTGCACAGTATAATGCCATGTTAGTGCCCCCTACACAGTATAATGCCATGTTAGTGGCACTGGCACAGTATAATGTTTTGATAGTGCCCCCTGCACAGTATAATGCTATGTTAGTGACCCCGGCACAGTATAATGCCATGTTAGTGCCCCCTGCACAGTATAATGCTATGTTAGTGCCCCCTGCACAGTATAATGCCATGTTAGTGGCCCCGGCACAGTATAATGCCATGTTAGTGGCCCCGTCACAGTATAATGCCATGTTAGTGCCCCCTACACAGTATAATGCCATGTTAGTGCCACCTACACAGTATAATGCCATGTTAGTGAGCCCTGCACAGTATAATGCCATGTTAATGCCCCCTGCACAGTATAATGCCATGTTAGTGCCCCCTGCACAGTATAATGCCATCTTAGTGCCCCCTGCACAGTATAATGCCATGTTAGTGCCCCCTACACAGTATAATGCCATGTTAGTGGCCCTGGCACAGTATAATGTTTTGATAGTGCCCCCTGCACAGTATAATGCTATGTTAGTGACCCCGGCACAGTATAATGCCATGTTAGTGGCCCCGGCACAGTATAATGCTATTTTAGTGGCCCCGGCACAGTATAATGCCATGTTAGTGCCCCCTGCACAGTATAATGCTATTTTAGTGGCCCCGGCACAGTATAATGCCATGTTAGTGCCCCCTGCACAGTATAATGCCATATTAGTGCCCCCTGCACAGTATAATGCTATGTTAGTGGCCCCGGCACAGTATAATGCCATGTTAGTGGCCCCGGCACAGTATAATGCCATGTTAGTGGCCCCGGCACAGTATAATGCCATGTTAGTGGCCCCAGCACAGTATAATGCCATGTTAGTGGCCCCTGCACAGTATAATGCCATGTTAGTTACCCCACACAGTGTAATGTCACGTTAGTCGCCCCCGATCTAATCCTTATTTTTCTTGTTTAAACCTGGGGTGCGTCTTATAGTCAGACGTGTCTTTTTGTCCGAAAAATACTGTAAATAGTGGATGTGTTCAGCTTGGACCTTTACTTGATGGCGGATCCCAGTCAATGGAAATTTACTAAAAGTAGTTGAGTACCCCTACTGTATTGGCATCGGCAGCCCATCATGCCTTGTAGACCATCTTGGTAAAAACTGATAGCAAAAACTGATTACAAGTGATGGTTTTGGAGTAGAAATTTATAATAAAGCCTGATGACAGATGAAGCATTTTCGTATCAGTTTTGGTATCAGTTGTAATGACTAAGGGACAAAAAAACTGATGCTGATGCAACTGACATATGTGAACCTACCCTAACCTGTCGCTATCCGGTGCCTATCCAGTTTCCCGAGATTTTCACTCAGATTGGCAGTGGACGGACTGAAGCGCAAGTGTGAACCCTCCCTGTAACAGCGATTTTGCATATTTAGGCTGAGACCCCACATTGCAGAATCGCAGCATTTTTTTGTTGCAGATTTTGCTGCGGTTTTTGGAGCCAAAGTCAGAAGTGGATTTACTAGAAGGGAAACATCTAAGAACTTCCTTTATATTTTCCTTTCCTTTTGTAGCCACTCCTGGCTTTGCCTGAAAAAAAGCAGCAAAATCTGCAACAATAAACGCTGCGTTTCCACAACGAGGGGCCTCAGTCTTACAAGAAAATTTCCCACAATATTTATTTGGGGACCACTTTAGTTCTGAAGTAGATTATAAAGGCCTATATATTAGAACCCCCCCATAAATCACCCCATTTTCAAAACTGCACCCCTCAAATAATTCAAAGCAGCATTTACAAAGTTTGTTAACCCTTTAAGCATTTCACAGGAATTGCAACACTATAAAGGTGAAATTTGGACCTTTCATTTTTTTTCAATAATAAGTTCATTTAGCCCTAAAATTTACATGGAATTAATATAATAATGTACAGCACCATGGGATTAATATAATAATGTACAGCACCATGGAATTAGTATAATAATGTACAGCACCATGGAATTAATATAATAATGTACAGCACCATGGGATTAATATAATAATGTACAGAGCACCATGGAATTAATATAATAATGTACAGCACCATGGAATTAATATAATAATGTACAGCACCATGGGATTAATCTAATAATGTACAGCACCATGGGATTAATATAATAATGTACAGCACCATGGAATTAATATAATAATGTACAGCACCATGGAATTAATATAATAATGTACAGCACCATGGAATTAATATAATAATGTACAGCACCATGGAATTAATATAATAATGTACAGAGCACCATGGAATTAATATAATAATGTACAGCACCATGGAATTAATATAATAATGTACAGCACCATGGAATTAATATAATAATGTACAGCACCATGGAATTAATATAATAATGTACAGCACCATGGAATTAATATAATAATGTACAGAGCACCATGGAATTAATATAATAATGTACAGCACCATGGGATTAATATAATAATGTACAGAGCACCATGGAATTAATATAATAATGTACAGAGCACCATGGAATTAATATAATAATGTACAGCACCATGGAATTAATATAATAATGTACAGCACCATGGAATTAATATAATAATGTACAGCACCATGGAATTAATATAATAATGTACAGCACCATGGAATTAATATAATAATGTACAGCACCATGGGATTAATATAATAATGTACAGCACCATGGAATTAATATAATAATGTACAGCACCATGGGATTAATATAGTAATGTACAGAGCACCATGGAATTAATATAATAATGTACAGAGCACCATGGAATTAATATAATAATGTACAGCCGCATGTAACTAATATAATAATGTTCAGCACCATGGAATTAATATAATAATGTACAGCACCATGGAATTAATATAATAATGTACAGAGCACCATGGAATTAATATAATAATGTACAGAGCACCATGGAATTAATATAATAATGTACAGCACCATGTAACTAATATAATAATGTACAGCACCATGGAATTAATATAATAATGTACAGCACCATGTAACTAATATAATAATGTACAGCACCATGGAATTAATATAATAATGTACAGCACCATGGGATTAATATAATAATGTACAGCACCATGGGATTAATATAATAATGTACAGCACCATGGAATTAATATAATAATGTACAGCACCATGGAATTAATATAATAATGTACAGCACCATGGAATTAATATAATAATGTACAGCACCATGGGATTAATATAATAATGTACAGCACCATGGGATTAATATAATAATGTACAGCACCATGGGATTAATATAATAATGTACAGCACCATGGAATTAATATAATAATGTACAGAGCACCATGGGATTAATATAATAATGTACAGCACCATGGAATTAATATAATAATGTACAGCACCATGGAATTAATATAATAATGTACAGCACCATGGGAATAATATAATAATGTACAGAGCACCATGGGATTAATATAATAATGTACAGCACAGTGGAATTAATGGTGCTATATAAACAATAATAATAATAACCTTACTCAACATCTATGGTTAACCCAACAAGTATTAGTAAAAGTAATAACGTTAGTAGCCAATCCATGATATGTATCAAAACCAGAGGCCTTAACTATTTCTATACTGGTGATATCTAATAGGAGGCGGAGTCTATCTGTATTTATTTGTGTTTTTCTATGAACTAAGGAGTTTTAAGTAAATTGGGAAATTTATATGAAATATTTTTATTATATTCAGGGATTCACAGCTTTAGTTTGTTTATATTTGGGGGGAAATCAAGAGGGGGACATTATATTGTGTGTGTAACTGAAAGGGGACATTATATTGTGTGTGTAACTGAAGGGGGACATTATATTGTGTGTGTAACTGAAGGGGGACATTATATTGTAGGGGTCACTAAAAGAATTAGCCCAATGAATCTAACAGGAGTAACCTGAAAAGCCAAACCAGGGGCCAGTTCTGCTTACATTGAAGTAAAAGACAAGCGGCCCCCGAGATGTCCATGATACAGCGATGGTGGATTTTATGTAACATTTCTGGGATAGAGGGGTGGTCGTAGACCTCCATAATCTAGCCATACAGGACACTGAGGCTATGAATACAGGGACAATAGTTGTGGGTACAGCTAGGTCTAGAAGCCATAAAACAACCTGCGGGCCCCAAGGAATATCATATCCTACTATTAGATTAAGAGTCGTACTCGAGCCCATAACACTAGATTATCTGGGCAGGTCCCCCAGATGTGCCTCATAGAGCCTTGTGCGGCATCACATCTCCAACATACACTCGAGGAACCTGGGGATATTCTGGAGAGCCGATGGGGGGTTAATATTTACACCGAGAGAAGTGACCGGGGGTTTTATACACCATAGATACTGTAATATGTGCACCAGTCAGTAGTTGTGAGATTCTGCAGCCATATATCTTGTCCCTCACAGTAATATCACTGGTAGATAGCGCTGGAGGTATACGTCACCTGGTAATGACAGCGATTCTATCATACCATTAGGGGAAGGAGCCGGAAATAGTCACTTCATGGGGTGCAGGTGATGGCGGTTCTTTGTTCCATATTACATTTCTAGACAACCATTGTTATTCCATCCCCTACAGCCTAATTATATGACACAATGGTGTCACAGGGGACACAAGGAGTAACAGAACTTTACATTCCTCAACCCCCATAGTGTGCACACAGCAGTATCAAGATGGAGGGGGGGGGGGCCTCTTTCTTAAAGATAAAATAGCTTCCTTATAGATGAAACCATTTATATGCGCGTAACAATAAGCAGCTACTTCAATGGATTTAGCAAGATCTTATCTTAGGTGAACCTTGTACTGGGAGATCCATTCACTTCTTCAGAAGATGATCCTATATAATGTATAGTAATAGGAGAGACCGGGGGGAGGCATTTTATAAAACTTACATGTGTCACTTTATATGGCAATAACTTTGAGATGCTTTAACTTACACAAGTGATTTTGAGATTTGTTTTTCATGACACATTGTACTTCATGTCAGTGCTAAACATTGATCAATATTATTGTATTTATTTCTAAAAAAGAATAAGAAATTTGATGGAAATTTGGAAAAAATTGTAACTTTCCAAATGTGAAATGTTCTGCTTTTGAGACAGACAGTTATCCCAATCAAATACAGTAATAAATATCTACCAGATCTCTGCTTTATATTGGATCATCTTTTAATCATCCTTTAATTTATTTTGGATGTTAGAAGGCTTACAAGTGTTGGTGGGTTCACACTTGCGCTTGAGTCCGTCCGCTGCCAATCCGAGTGAAAATCTCGGGAAACTGGATAGGCACCGGATAGCGACAGGTTAGCAATGCTGGCTTGCCGGCTTCACTACTGTACCTGAGTGAATTGCTCAGGATTGGTTAAAGCTATAAAGAAACACTTGGATTGATTTTAAAGATGAGAATCTCATCTTTAAAATGATACCAAGATCACCATGATCCTCCTTAAACATCCTGAGCCATTCGCTGGTGAAAACGATGTTCGGCATTGAAATCCCACTGCAGGTCTCAATTCCCGACATCGTTTTAACAGTGAATCGCTCTGAATCTGTAAGGTCTATCATGGTGATCTTGGTATCTTTTTAAAGATGATATTCTCATCTTTAAAATCAATCCAGTTGCATCTGTGTGGCCCTAACAGATCCTGAGATATGGGGCTCTAAAAGTGTCCCCCCCTCCTGCCTCAGGCAGCATCTTAGAGGTAAGGAAGGAGGGGGAGGAGGGAGCTGCAGAGACAATGATAAATCCTCATTGTCTGTGTATAAGCTGCAGATGACCCCAGGGGGGGTAGCAGAGACTTCTGTCCATGTATATCAATACTATACCTCTGCTCTCTGATAGTCACATAGAGGGATAATGTAATACCCCTCTGAGCCTAATCACATAACCAGGAAGTTATTGGCGCTGTGACCCAGACATTTACCATCGTCCAGGTCGCAGCGCCAGAAGTGTCGCACCAAACACTTACACAACACATGCACAAAGACATCAATAAAGTTTATATTTTTTCACTGTCCCTGTCCTGTCCATACCTGATCTTTAAAGAGTAAAATACGCCGCCCTCCTCTAGTGATATCCGTTACACGCTAAAATAATAGCAATAGCGATTATCACTAGTGATGAACGTAGAAAACATTTCGGACAAACGGCAGTTCCGTCAGTCAGATAATACATTTGTACCCATTAAATGTCACCATATAAAATCCTAGTTTTTGGCAGTTTTCAGATGGGAGCTTTTTTTTTTTTGGCAGCCACAGTATAAATGAAACCCCTGCACTGCCAGAAGGTCATCAGACTCTATCACCAGTAATGATGAACCGCAGGAACTTCAGAGGTTGTGTACATAATACGTGAGCAATAAAGTGGTCGTGTTACACCAATCTGAACACGGCCCTAGTTATCACATTAGTTAGGTGTAGGGATTATAATTATTCATTAGAGATAATATTTTTATAGGGGGATAGAAAATTCTATTCTTATGTAAGCTCCTATTTAATTTGCATGCACAGGGTTAAACTGGGGACATTAACTGTGGGGATAGCTGGAGGGGGACATTATAGTGTAAGGGGCCACTAGGGAGGCATTATACTGTGTTAGGGCCTCTAATGGGGCATTATAATTTGTGCTAGTCGGGTATTCCTAAGTGGTGGCGATGGGGGGCACTTATTAAACCAAAGCACTGAACCCACTAATGTGTTAAAACAGCCCTGCTAAGGAGCAAACTGAGGAGGAACAATAATGGGAGCACTAATGTCAGTACCCACAATATAATGTTCCTTAATGCCCCCCTACAGTATAATGCCACATTAGTAATGTCATGTTAGAGCCCCCTACACAGTATAATGCCATGTTAGTGCCCCCTACACATTATAATGCCATGTTAGTGGCCCCGGCACAGTATAATGCTATGTTAGTGCCCCCTACACAGTATAATGCCATGTTAGTGCCCCCTACACAGTATAATGCCATGTTAGTGGCCCCAGCACAGTGTTGTAAGAGACAGCCAATGTTGTCCTAAGCTTCATTTGTCTGTATAAACTGTTAATGTTGAATGTATTTCTGTGATTCTGTTCCTTTAAGACAGCAGCCATTGTAATTGTGACATGATGCTGGAGTGACTCACCCCCCCCCCCCCTTTTATGTGAGCTTGCCTGTTCTGCAGACAGAGTGTGAGCAGAGAAGCAGGAAGTGAGGAGACAGAGAGCAGCAGCCATCTTGGCAAGTGTTGTATTGAACTGGTGTGGAGATTTTTCTGTACAGCTAAGCTGTATCTTGGTCCAGAGACAAACAGAGTGTAAAGAGACAACAGGACTAGTGAGTCCACGTGAAAGGAACTGTGCTCAGTGGCTGATCAGTGAGACTGACATTGTGACTGTGTATATGGATACCACAGATAGGGACTCGCAGTGCTGTTGACGTACTGGACAGTAACTGCTAAACCCCGGCTTACATCCCAGCTCAGTGTGTGGATTCGGCAGGACTGTCAGTGTGCTGAGTGGAATCTGTTGTTGGATTACATTGCATTCATTTGGTTTCCCTGTTAAAGAGGACTTCATTTCTCCCAAGATCCTGATAACCGTGAGGAGAGGACGCTTCACTATAAAAGAAAGGACCGACTTTGGGCCCCACCGCGCGCTTCTACAGACTGTAAGCGGTCCACCTGGACCACTGGGGAAAAGGGGGTGCACCCAAATGTGAAGTCAGGGTCAGTTAGGGATAGTTTTGAGTATATTGTTCATTCAGTGTCCATACTGCAGAAGTGGACAGAGTAAAAGTAGAAACCATTGCAGAATTTGCCTTGAAATTGTTCATGCTATATTGTATATTTTGCTAGTCTTTAGCCCTGTCATTTTACCATTAACTAGCCTTTATTAACTTATAGTAAATATATATTTTTTTCTTGAACTACTGCGTGTGCGTTCATTTCTGATTGCGGAGTCCAAACCACCTGCCTTGCTCTCGGTTCACAGTGTAATGCCATGTTAGTGCCCCCTACACAGTATAATGCCATGTTAGTGGCCCCGGCACAGTATAATGCCATGTTAGTGCCCCCTACACAGTATAATGCCATGGTAGTGGCCCCAGCACAGTATAATGCCATGTTAGTGCCCCCTACACAGTATAATGCCATGTTAGTGCCCCCTGCACAGTATAATGCCATGTTAGTGGCCCAAGCACAGTATAATGCCATGTTAGTGCCCCCTACACAGTATAATGCCATGTTAGTGCCCCCTGCACAGTATAATGCCATGTTAGTGCCCCCTGCACAGTATAATGCCATATTAGTGCCCCCTGCACAGTATAATGCTATGTTAGTGGCCCCGGCACAGTATAATGCCATGTTAGTGGCCCCGGCACAGTATAATGCCATGTTAGTGGCCCCGGCACAGTATAATGCCATGTTAGTGGCCCCTGCACAGTATAATGCCATGTTAGTTACCCCACACAGTGTAATGTCACGTTAGTCGCCCCCGATCTAATCCTTATTTTTCTTGTTTAAACCTGGGGTGCGTCTTATAGTCAGACGTGTCTTTTTGTCCGAAAAATACTGTAAATAGTGGATGTGTTCAGCTTGGACCTTTACTTGATGGCGGATCCCAGTCAATGGAAATTTACTAAAAGTAGTTGAGTACCCCTACTGTATTGGCATCGGCAGCCCATCATGCCTTGTAGACCATCTTGGTAAAAACTGATAGCAAAAACTGATTACAAGTGATGGTTTTGGAGTAGAAATTTATAATAAAGCCTGATGACAGATGAAGCATTTTCGTATCAGTTTTGGTATCAGTTGTAATGACTAAGGGACAAAAAAACTGATGCTGATGCAACTGACATATGTGAACCTACCCTAACCTGTCGCTATCCGGTGCCTATCCAGTTTCCCGAGATTTTCACTCAGATTGGCAGTGGACGGACTGAAGCGCAAGTGTGAACCCTCCCTGTAACAGCGATTTTGCATATTTAGGCTGAGACCCCACATTGCAGAATCGCAGCATTTTTTGTTGCAGATTTTGCTGCGGTTTTTGGAGCCAAAGTCAGAAGTGGATTTACTAGAAGGGAAACATCTAAGAACTTCCTTTATATTTTCCTTTCCTTTTGTAGCCACTCCTGGCTTTGCCTGAAAAAAAGCAGCAAAATCTGCAACAATAAACGCTGCGTTTCCACAACGAGGGGCCTCAGTCTTACAAGAAAATTTCCCACAATATTTATTTGGGGACCACTTTAGTTCTGAAGTAGATTATAAAGGCCTATATATTAGAACCCCCCCATAAATCACCCCATTTTCAAAACTGCACCCCTCAAATAATTCAAAGCAGCATTTACAAAGTTTGTTAACCCTTTAAGCATTTCACAGGAATTGCAACACTATAAAGGTGAAATTTGGACCTTTCATTTTTTTTCAATAATAAGTTCATTTAGCCCTAAAATTTACATGGAATTAATATAATAATGTACAGCACCATGGGATTAATATAATAATGTACAGCACCATGGAATTAGTATAATAATGTACAGCACCATGGAATTAATATAATAATGTACAGCACCATGGGATTAATATAATAATGTACAGAGCACCATGGAATTAATATAATAATGTACAGCACCATGGAATTAATATAATAATGTACAGCACCATGGGATTAATCTAATAATGTACAGCACCATGGGATTAATATAATAATGTACAGCACCATGGAATTAATATAATAATGTACAGCACCATGGAATTAATATAATAATGTACAGCACCATGGAATTAATATAATAATGTACAGCACCATGGAATTAATATAATAATGTACAGAGCACCATGGAATTAATATAATAATGTACAGCACCATGGAATTAATATAATAATGTACAGCACCATGGGATTAATATAATAATGTACAGAGCACCATGGAATTAATATAATAATGTACAGAGCACCATGGAATTAATATAATAATGTACAGCACCATGGAATTAATATAATAATGTACAGCACCATGGAATTAATATAATAATGTACAGCACCATGGAATTAATATAATAATGTACAGCACCATGGAATTAATATAATAATGTACAGCACCATGGGATTAATATAATAATGTACAGCACCATGGAATTAATATAATAATGTACAGCACCATGGGATTAATATAGTAATGTACAGAGCACCATGGAATTAATATAATAATGTACAGAGCACCATGGAATTAATATAATAATGTACAGCACCATGTAATTAATATAATAATGTACAGCACCATGGAATTAATATAATAATGTACAGCACCATGGAATTAATATAATAATGTACAGAGCACCATGGAATTAATATAATAATGTACAGAGCACCATGGAATTAATATAATAATGTACAGCACCATGTAACTAATATAATAATGTACAGCACCATGGAATTAATATAATAATGTACAGCACCATGTAACTAATATAATAATGTACAGCACCATGGGATTAATATAATAATGTACAGAGCACCATGGAATTAATATAATAATGTACAGAGCACCATGGAATTAATATAATAATGTACAGCACCATGGAATTAATATAATAATGTACAGCACCATGGAATTAATATAATAATGTACAGCACCATGGAATTAATATAATAATGTACAGCACCATGGAATTAATATAATAATGTACAGCACCATGGGATTAATATAATAATGTACAGCACCATGGAATTAATATAATAATGTACAGCACCATGGGATTAATATAGTAATGTACAGAGCACCATGGAATTAATATAATAATGTACAGAGCACCATGGAATTAATATAATAATGTACAGCACCATGTAACTAATATAATAATGTACAGCACCATGGAATTAATATAATAATGTACAGCACCATGGAATTAATATAATAATGTACAGAGCACCATGGAATTAATATAATAATGTACAGAGCACCATGGAATTAATATAATAATGTACAGCACCATCTAACTAATATAATAATGTTCAGCACCATGGAATTAATATAATAATGTACAGCACCATGGAATTAATATAATAATGTACAGAGCACCATGGAATTAATATAATAATGTACAGAGCACCATGGAATTAATATAATAATGTACAGCACCATGTAACTAATATAATAATGTACAGCACCATGGAATTAATATAATAATGTACAGCACCATGTAACTAATATAATAATGTACAGCACCATGGAATTAATATAATAATGTACAGCACCATGGGATTAATATAATAATGTACAGCACCATGGGATTAATATAATAATGTACAGCACCATGGAATTAATATAATAATGTACAGCACCATGGAATTAATATAATAATGTACAGCACCATGGGATTAATATAATAATGTACAGCACCATGGGATTAATATAATAATGTACAGCACCATGGGATTAATATAATAATGTACAGCACCATGGAATTAATATAATAATGTACAGAGCACCATGGGATTAATATAATAATGTACAGCACCATGGAATTAATATAATAATGTACAGCACCATGGAATTAATATAATAATGTACAGCACCATGGGAATAATATAATAATGTACAGAGCACCATGGGATTAATATAATAATGTACAGCACAGTGGAATTAATGGTGCTATATAAACAATAATAATAATAACCTTACTCAACATCTATGGTTAACCCAACAAGTATTAGTAAAAGTAATAACGTTAGTAGCCAATCCATGATATGTATCAAAACCAGAGGCCTTAACTATTTCTATACTGGTGATATCTAATAGGAGGCGGAGTCTATCTGTATTTATTTGTGTTTTTCTATGAACTAAGGAGTTTTAAGTAAATTGGGAAATTTATATGAAATATTTTTATTATATTCAGGGATTCACAGCTTTAGTTTGTTTATATTTGGGGGAAATCAAGAGGGGGACATTATATTGTGTGTGTAACTGAAGGGGGACATTATATTGTGTGTGTAACTGAAGGGGGACATTATATTGTGTGTGTAACTGAAGGGGGACATTATATTGTGGGGGTCACTAAAAGAATTAGCCCAATGAATCTAACAGGAGTAACCTGAAAAGCCAAACCAGGGGCCAGTTCTGCTTACATTGAAGTAAAAGACAAGCGGCCCCCGAGATGTCCATGATACAGCGATGGTGGATTTTATGTAACATTTCTGGGATAGAGGGGTGGTCGTAGACCTCCATAATCTAGCCATACAGGACACTGAGGCTATGAATACAGGGACAATAGTTGTGGGTACAGCTAGGTCTAGAAGCCATAAAACAACCTGCGGGCCCCAAGGAATATCATATCCTACTATTAGATTAAGAGTCGTACTCGAGCCCATAACACTAGATTATCTGGGCAGGTCCCCCAGATGTGCCTCATAGAGCCTTGTGCGGCATCACATCTCCAACATACACTCGAGGAACCTGGGGATATTCTGGAGAGCCGATGGGGGGTTAATATTTACACCGAGAGAAGTGACCGGGGGTTTTATACACCATAGATACTGTAATATGTGCACCAGTCAGTAGTTGTGAGATTCTGCAGCCATATATCTTGTCCCTCACAGTAATATCACTGGTAGATAGCGCTGGAGGTATACGTCACCTGGTAATGACAGCGATTCTATCATACCATTAGGGGAAGGAGCCGGAAATAGTCACTTCAGGGGGTGCAGGTGATGGCGGTTCTTTGTTCCATATTACATTTCTAGACAACCATTGTTATTCCATCCCCTACAGCCTAATTATATGACACAATGGTGTCACAGGGGACACAAGGAGTAACAGAACTTTACATTCCTCAACCCCCATAGTGTGCACACAGCAGTATCAAGATGGAGGGGGGGGGCCTCTTTCTTAAAGATAAAATAGCTTCCTTATAGATGAAACCATTTATATGCGCGTAACAATAAGCAGCTACTTCAATGGATTTAGCAAGATCTTATCTTAGGTGAACCTTGTACTGGGAGATCCATTCACTTCTTCAGAAGATGATCCTATATAATGTATAGTAATAGGAGAGACCCGGGGGGAGGCATTTTATAAAACTTACATGTGTCACTTTATATGGCAATAACTTTGAGATGCTTTAACTTACACAAGTGATTTTGAGATTTGTTTTTCATGACACATTGTACTTCATGTCAGTGCTAAACATTGATCAATATTATTGTATTTATTTCTAAAAAAGAATAAGAAATTTGATGGAAATTTGGAAAAAATTGTAACTTTCCAAATGTGAAATGTTCTGCTTTTGAGACAGACAGTTATCCCAATCAAATACAGTAATAAATATCTACCAGATCTCTGCTTTATATTGGATCATCTTTTAATCATCCTTTAATTTATTTTGGATGTTAGAAGGCTTACAAGTGTTGGTGGGTTCACACTTGCGCTTGAGTCCGTCCGCTGCCAATCCGAGTGAAAATCTCGGGAAACTGGATAGGCACCGGATAGCGACAGGTTAGCAATGCTGGCTTGCCGGCTTCACTACTGTACCTGAGTGAATTGCTCAGGATTGGTTAAAGCTATAAAGAAACACTTGGATTGATTTTAAAGATGAGAATCTCATCTTTAAAATGATACCAAGATCACCATGATCCTCCTTAAACATCCTGAGCCATTCGCTGGTGAAAACGATGTTCGGCATTGAAATCCCACTGCAGGTCTCAATTCCCGACATCGTTTTAACAGTGAATCGCTCTGAATCTGTAAGGTCTATCATGGTGATCTTGGTATCTTTTTAAAGATGATATTCTCATCTTTAAAATCAATCCAGTTGCATCTGTGTGGCCCTAACAGATCCTGAGATATGGGGCTCTAAAAGTGTCCCCCCCTCCTGCCTCAGGCAGCATCTTAGAGGTAAGGAAGGAGGGGGAGGAGGAGCTGCAGAGACAATGATAAATCCTCATTGTCTGTGTATAAGCTGCAGATGACCCCAGGGGGGGTAGCAGAGACTTCTGTCCATGTATATCAATACTATACCTCTGCTCTCTGATAGTCACATAGAGGGATAATGTAATACCCCTCTGAGCCTAATCACATAACCAGGAAGTTATTGGCGCTGTGACCCAGACATTTACCATCGTCCAGGTCGCAGCGCCAGAAGTGTCGCACCAAACACTTACACAACACATGCACAAAGACATCAATAAAGTTTATATTTTTTCACTGTCCCTGTCCTGTCCATACCTGATCTTTAAAGAGTAAAATACGCCGCCCTCCTCTAGTGATATCCGTTACACGCTAAAATAATAGCAATAGCGATTATCACTAGTGATGAACGTAGAAAACATTTCGGACAAACGGCAGTTCTGTCAGTCAGATAATACATTTGTACCCATTAAATGTCACCATATAAAATCCTAGTTTTTGGCAGTTTTCAGATGGGAGCTTTTTTTTTTTTGGCAGCCACAGTATAAATGAAACCCCTGCACTGCCAGAAGGTCATCAGACTCTATCACCAGTAATGATGAACCGCAGGAACTTCAGAGGTTGTGTACATAATACGTGAGCAATAAAGTGGTCGTGTTACACCAATCTGAACACGGCCCTAGTTATCACATTAGTTAGGTGTAGGGATTATAATTATTCATTAGAGATAATATTTTTATAGGGGGATAGAAAATTCTATTCTTATGTAAGCTCCTATTTAATTTGCATGCACAGGGTTAAACTGGGGACATTAACTGTGGGGATAGCTGGAGGGGGACATTATAGTGTAAGGGGCCACTAGGGAGGCATTATACTGTGTTAGGGCCTCTAATGGGGCATTATAATTTGTGCTAGTCGGGTATTCCTAAGTGGTGGCGATGGGGGGCACTTATTAAACCAAAGCACTGAACCCACTAATGTGTTAAAACAGCCCTGCTAAGGAGCAAACTGAGGAGGAACAATAATGGGAGCACTAATGTCAGTACCCACAATATAATGTTCCTTAATGCCCCCCTACAGTATAATGCCACATTAGTAATGTCATGTTAGAGCCCCCTACACAGTATAATGCCATGTTAGTGCCCCCTACACATTATAATGCCATGTTAGTGGCCCCGGCACAGTATAATGCTATGTTAGTGCCCCCTACACAGTATAATGCCATGTTAGTGCCCCCTACACAGTATAATGCCATGTTAGTGGCCCCAGCACAGTGTTGTAAGAGACAGCCAATGTTGTCCTAAGCTTCATTTGTCTGTATAAACTGTTAATGTTGAATGTATTTCTGTGATTCTGTTCCTTTAAGACAGCAGCCATTGTAATTGTGACATGATGCTGGAGTGAGACCCCCCCCCTTTTATGTCAGCTTGCCTGTTCTGCAGACAGAGTGTGAGCAGAGAAGCAGGAAGTGACGAGACAGAGAGCAGCAGCCATCTTGGCAAGTGTTGTATTGAACTGGTGTGGAGATTTTTCTGTACAGCTAAGCTGTATCTTGGTCCAGAGACAAACAGAGTGTAAAGAGACAACAGGACTAGTGAGTCCACGTGAAAGGAACTGTGCTCAGTGGCTGATCAGTGAGACTGACATTGTGACTGTGTATATGGATACCACAGATAGAGACTCGCAGTGCTGTTGACGTACTGGACAGTAACTGCTAAACCCCGGCTTACATCCCAGCTCAGTGTGTGGATTCGGCAGGACTGTCAGTGTGCTGAGTGGAATCTGTTGTTGGATTACATTGCATTCATTTGCTTTCCCTGTTAAAGAGGACTTCATTTCTCCCAAGATCCTGATAACCGTGAGGAGAGGACGCTTCACTATAAAAGAAAGGACCGACTTTGGGCCCCACCGCGCGCTTCTACAGACTGTAAGCGGTCCACCTGGACCACTGGGGAAAAGGGGGTGCACCCAAATGTGAAGTCAGGGTCAGTTAGGGATAGTTTTGAGTATATTGTTCATTCAGTGTCCATACTGCAGAAGTGGACAGAGTAAAAGTAGAAACCATTGCAGAATTTGCCTTGAAATTGTTCATGCTATATTGTATATTTTGCTAGTCTTTAGCCCTGTCATTTTACCATTAACTAGCCTTTATTAACTTATAGTAAATATATATTTTTTTCTTGAACTACTGCGTGTGCGTTCATTTCTGATTGCGGAGTCCAAACCACCTGCCTTGCTCTCGGTTCACAGTGTAATGCCATGTTAGTGCCCCCTACACAGTATAATGCCATGTTAGTGGCCCCGGCACAGTATAATGCCATGTTAGTGCCCCCTACACAGTATAATGCCATGGTAGTGGCCCCAGCACAGTATAATGCCATGTTAGTGCCCCCTACACAGTATAATGCCATGTTAGTGCCCCCTGCACAGTATAATGCCATGTTAGTGGCCCCAGCACAGTATAATGCCATGTTAGTGCCCCCTACACAGTATAATGCCATGTTAGTGCCCCCTGCACAGTATAATGCCATGTTAGTGCCCCCTGCACAGTATAATGCCATGTTAGAGGCCCCGGCACAGTATAATGCCATGTTAGTGCCCCCTGCACAGTATAATGCCATGTTAGTGCCCCCGGCACAGTATAATGCCATGTTAGTGGCCCCTGCACAGTATAATGCCATGTTAGTGCCCCCTGCACAGTATAATGCCATGTTAGTGCCCCCTGCACAGTATAATGCCATGTTAGTGCCCCCTGCACAGTATAATGCATTGTTAGAGGCCCCGGCACAGTATAATGCCATGTTAGTGCCCCCAGCACAGTATAATGCCATGTTAGTGCCCCCTGCACAGTATAATGCCATGTTAGTGCCCCCTGCACAGTATAATGCCATGTTAGTGGCCCCTGCACAGTATAATGCCATGTTAGTGCCCCCTACACAGTATAATGCCATGTTAGTGGCCCCAGCACAGTATAATGCCATGTTAGTGCCCCCTGCACAGTATAATGCCATGTTAGTGCCACCTGCACAGTATAATGCCATGTTAGTGCCCCCTGCACAGTATAATGCCATGTTAGTGCCCCCTGCACAGTATAATGCCATGTTAGTGCCCCCTGCACAGTATAATGCCATGTTATTGCCCCCTGCACAGTATAATGCCATGTTAGTGCCCCCTGCACAGTATAATGCCATGTTAGTGCCCCCTGCACAGTATAATGCCATGTTAGTGCCCCCTGCACAGTATAATGCCATGTTAGTGCCCCCTGCACAGTATAATGCCATGTTAGTGCCCCCTCCACAGTATAATGCTATGTTAGTGGCCCCGGCACAGTACAATGCCATGTTAGTGCCCCCTTCACAGTATCATGCCATGTTAGTGCCCCCTGCACAGTATAATGCTATGTTAGTGGCCCCGGCCTAGTATAATGTCATGTTAGTGCCCCCTGCACAGTATAATGCCATGTTAGTGCCCCCTGCACAGTATAATGCCATGTTAGTGGCCCCGGCACAGTATAATGCCATGTTAGTGGCCCCGGCACAGTATAATGCCATGTTAGTGGCCCCGGCACAGTATAATGCCATGTTAGTGGCCCCGGTACAGTATAATGCCATGTTAGTGGCCCCTGCACAGTATAATGCCATGTTAGTGCCCCCTGCACAGTATAATGCCATGTTAGTGGCCCCGGCACAGTATAATGCTATGTTAGTGGCCCCGGCACAGTATAATGCCATGTTAGTGCCCCCTGCACAGTATAATGCCATGTTAGTGGCCCCGGCACAGTATAATGCCATGTTAGTGGCCCCTGCACAGTATAATGCCATGTTCGTGCCCCCTGCACAGTATAATGCCATGTTAGTGGCCCCGGCACAGTATAATGCCATGGTAGTGGCCCCGGCACAGTATAATGCTATGTTAGTGGCCCCTGCACAGTATAATGCCATGTTAGTGGCCCCTGTACAGTATAATGCCATGTTAGTGCCCCCGGCACAGTATAATGCCATGTTAGTGGCCCCGGCACAGTATAATGCTATGTTAGTGGCCCCTGCACAGTATAATGCCATGTTAGTGGCCCCTGCACAGTATAATGCCATGTTAGTGCCCCCGGCACAGTATAATGCCATGTTAGTGCCCCCTGCACAGTATAGTGCCATGTTAGTGGCCCCGGTACAGTATAATGCCATGTTAGTGGCCCCTGCACAGTATAATGCCATGTTCGTGCCCCCTGCACAGTATAATGCCATGTTAGTGCCCACTGCACAGTATAATGCCATGTTAGTGCCCCCGGCACAGTATAATGCCATGTTAGTGGCCCCGGCACAGTATAATGCCATTTTAGTGGCCCCGGCACAGTATAATGCCATGTTTGTGCCACCTGCACAGTATAATGCCATGTTAGTGCCCCCTGCACAGTATAATGCCATGTTAGTGCCCCCTGCACAGTATAATGCCATGTTAGTGCCCCCTGCACAGTATAATGCCATGTTAGTGCCCCCTGCACAGTATAATGCCATGTTAGTGGCCCCAGCACAGTATAATGCCATGTTAGTGCCCCCTACACAGTATAATGCCATGTTAGTGGCCCCGGCACAGTATAATGCCATGTTAGTGCCCCCTGCACAGTATAATGCCATGTTAGTGCCCCCTGCACAGTATAATGCTATGTTAGTGGCCCCGGCACAGTATAATGCCATGTTAGTGCCCCCTGCACAGTATAATGCCATGTTAGTGCCCCCTGCACAGTATAATGCCATGTTAGTGCCCACTGCACAGTATAATGCCATGTTAGTGCCCCCGGCACAGTATAATGCCATGTTAGTGGCCCCGGCACAGTATAATGCCATGTTAGTGCCCCCTACACAGTATAATGCCATGTTAGTGGCCCCAGCACGGTATAATGCCATGTTAGTGCCCCCTGCACGGTATAATGCCATGTTAGTGCCCCCTGCACAGTATAATACTATGTTAGTGCCCCCTGCACAGTATAATGCCATGTTAGTGCCCCCTGCACAGTATAATGCCATGTTAGTGCCCCCTGCACAGTATAATGCCATGTTAGTGCCCACTGCACAGTATAATGCCATGTTAGTGGCCCCGGCACAGTATAATGCCATGTTAGTGGCCCCGGCACAGTATAATGCCATGTTAGTGGCCCCGGCACAGTATAATGCCATGTTAGTGCCACCTGCACAGTATAATGCCATGTTAGTGCCCCCTGCACAGTATAATGCCATGTTAGTGCCCCCTGCACAGTATAATGCCATGTTAGTGCCCCCTGCACAGTATAATGCTATGTTAGTGCCCCCTGCAGAGTATAATGCCATGTTAGTGGCCCCAGCACAGTATAATGCTATGTTAGTGCCCCCTACACAGTATAATGCCATGTTAGTGGCCCCAGCACAGTATAATGCCATGTTAGTGGCCCCAGCACAGTATAATGCCATGTTAGTGCCCCCTGCAGAGTATAATGCCATGTTAGTGGCCCCAGCACAGTATAATGCCATGTTAGTGCCCCCTACACAGTATAATGCCATGTTAGTGGCCCCAGCACAGTATAATGCCATGTTAGTGCCCCCGGCACAGTATAATGCCATGTTAGTGGCCCCGGCACAGTATAATGCCATGTTAGTGGCCCCGGCACAGTATAATGCCATGTTAGTGCCCTCTGCACAGTATAATGCTATGTTAGTGACCCCTGCACAGTATAATGCTATGTTAGTGGCCCCGGCACAGTATAATGCCATGTTAGTGCCCTCTGCACAGTATAATGCTATGTTAGTGCCCTCTGCACAGTATAATGCTATGTTAGTGACCCCTGCACAGTATAATGCTATGTTAGTGGCCCCGGCACAGTATAATGCCATGTTAGTGCCCTCTGCACAGTATAATGCCATGTTAGTGCCCTCTGCACAGTATAATGCTATGTTATTGGCCCCGGCACAGTATAATGCTATGTTAGTGGCCCCGGCACAGTATAATGCCATGTTATTCGCCCCACACAGTGTAATGTCACGTTAGTCGCCCCCGATCTAATCCTTATTTTTCTTGTTTAAACCTGGGGTGCGTCTTATAATCAGACGTGTGTTTTTGTCCGAAAAATACTGTAAATAGTGGACGTGTTCAGCTTGGACCTTTACTTGATGGCGGATCCCAGTCAATGGAAATTTACTAAAAGTAGTTGAGTATCCCTACTGTATTGGCCTCGGCAGCCCATCATGCCTTGTGGACCATCTTGGTAAAAACTGATGACAAGTGATGGTTTTGGAGTAGAAATTTATAATAAAGCCTGATGACAGATGAAGCATTTTCGTATCAGTTTTGGTATCAGTTGTAATGACTAAGGGACAAAAAAACTGATGCTGATGCAACTGACATATGTGAACCTAGCCTAACCTGTCGCTATCCGGTGCCCATCCAGTTTCCCGAGATTTTCACTCGGATTGGCAGTGGACGGACTCAAGCGCAAGTGTGAACCCTCCCTGTAACAGCGATTTTACAGATTTAGGCTGAGACCCCACATTGCAGAATCGCAGCATTTTTTTGTTGGAGATTTTGCTGCGGTTTTTGGAGCCAAAGTCAGAAGTGGATTTACTAGAAGGGAAACATCTAAGAACTTCCTTTATATTTTCCTTTCCTTTTGTAGCCACTCCTGGCTTTGGCTGAAAAAACTGCAGCAAAATCTGCAACAATAAATGCTGCGTTTCCACAACGAGGAGCCTCAGTCTTACAAGAAAATTTCCCAAAATATTTATTTGGGGACCACTTTAGTTCTGAAGTAGATTATAAAGGCCTATATATTAGAACCCCCCATAAATCACCCCATTTTCAAAACTGCTCCCCTCAAATAATTCAAAGCAGCATTTACAAAGTGTGTTAACCCTTTAAGCATTTCACAGGAATTGCAACACTATAAAGGTGAAATTTGGACCTTTCATTTTTTTTTCAATAATAAGTTCATTTAGCCCTAAAATTTACACATTCACAAAGGGTTAAAGCAGAAAATGCAGCTCACAGATTGTTATACAATTTCTCCCGAGCACAGAAATGCCCCACATGTGGGTGTAAACTGAGGTTTGGGCACACGGCAGCGCACGGAGGGGAAGGAGCGACATTGGGTGTCTGAAAAGCAGATTTAGGGAATAGCTTTCAGGTGTCTCGCTTGCAGAGCCCCTAGAGTACCAATACAATGGAAACCCTCCAAAAGTGACCCCATTTTGGAAACTGCACCCCTGACAGAATTCCTCAAGGGGTATAGTGAGCATTGTCACCACACAGCCGTTTCACAGATTTTACTAACATTAGGATGTGTAAATGAAAAATTACTAAAATGTCACTTTATCTCCAAAGTTTTCATTTTCACAAGGGGTTAAAGGCGAAAAATCCCCCCCACAGTTTGTTACACAATTTCTCCTAAACACAGTAATACCCCATATGTGGTCGTAATCTGCTGTATGGGAACATGGCGGGGCTCGGGAATAGAAAGAGCGCTATTTGGTTTTCAATGGCAGATTTTGCTGGAATAGTTTTCATGTGCCATGTTGCAGTTTCTGTCTGTTCTTTATGTGCGATGTGACAGTATTTAGTCCTGGTATAGCGGTCAGTGACTGACGTGACAGTATTTAGTCCTGGTATAGCGGTCAGTGACTGACGTGACAGTATTTAGTCCTGGTATAGCGGTCAGTGACTGACGTGACAGTATTTAGTCCTGGTATAGCGGTCAGTGGGTGACGTGACAGTATTTAGTCCTGGTATAGCGGTCAGTGGCTGACGTGACAGTATTTAGTCCTGGTATAGCGGTCAGTGACTGATGTGACAGTATTTAGTCCTGGTATAGCAGTCAGTGGGTGACGTGACAGTATTTAGTCCTAGTATAGCGGTCAGTGACTGACGTGACAGTATTTAGTCCTGGTATAGCGGTCAGCGGGTGACGTGACAGTATTTAGTCCTGGTATAGCGGTCAGTGACTGACGTGACAGTATTTAGTCCTGGTATAGCGGTCAGTGGCTGACGTGACAGTATTTAGTCCTGGTATAGCGGTCAGTGGCTGACGTGACAGTATTTAGTCCTGGTATAGCGGTCAGTGACTGACGTGACAGTATTTAGTCCTGGTATAGTGGTCAGTGACTGACGTGACAGTATTTAGTCCTGGTATAGCGGTCAGTGGGTGACGTGACAGTATTTAGTCCTGGTATAGCAGTCAGTGACTGACGTGACAGTATTTACTCCTGGTATAGCGGTCAGTGACTGACGTGACAGTATTTAGTCCTGGTATAGCGGTCAGTGACTGACGTGACAGTATTTAGTCCTGGTATAGCGGTCAGTGGGTGACGTGACAGTATTTAGTCCTGGTATAGCGGTCAGTGACTGACGTGACAGTATTTAGTCCTGGTATAGTGGTCAGTGGGTGACGTGACAGTATTTAGTCCTGGTATAGCGGTCAGGGGGTGACGTGACAGTATTTAGTCCTGGTATAGCGGTCAGCGGGTGACGTGACGGTATTTAGTCCTGGTATAGCGGTCAGTGGGTGACGTGACAGTATTTAGTCCTGGTATAGCGGTCAGGGGGTGACGTGACAGTATTTAGTCCTGGTATAGCGGTCAGCGGGTGACGTGACGGTATTTAGTCCTGGTATAGCGGTCAGGGGGTGACGTGACAGTATTTAGTCCTGGTATAGCGGTCAGTGACTGATGTGACAGTATTTAGTCCTGGTATAGCAGTCAGTGGGTGACGTGACAGTATTTAGTCCTAGTATAGCGGTCAGTGACTGAAGTGACAGTATTTAGTCCTGGTATAGCGGTCAGCGGGTGACGTGACAGTATTTAGTCCTGGTATAGCGGTCAGTGGCTGACGTGACAGTATTTAGTCCTGGTATAGCGGTCAGCGGGTGACGTGACAGTATTTAGTCCTGGTATAGCGGTCAGTGACTGACGTGACAGTATTTAGTCCTGGTATAGCGGTCAGTGACTGACGTGACAGTATTTAGTCCTGGTATAGCGGTCAGTGGCTGACGTGACAGTATTTAGTCCTGGTATAGCGGTCAGCGGGTGACGTGACAGTATTTAGTCCTGGTATAGCGGTCAGTGACTGACGTGACAGTATTTAGTCCTGGTATAGCGGTCAGTGGGTGACGTGACAGTATTTAGTCCTGGTATAGCGGTCAGTGACTGACGTGACAGTATTTAGTCCTGGTATAGTGGTCAGTGGGTGACGTGACAGTATTTAGTCCTGGTATAGCGGTCAGGGGGTGACGTGACAGTATTTAGTCCTGGTATAGCGGTCAGCGGGTGACGTGACGGTATTTAGTCCTGGTATAGCGGTCAGTGACTGACGTGACAGTATTTAGTCCTGGTATAGCGGTCAGTGGCTGACGTGACAGTATTTAGTCCTGGTATAGCGGTCAGCGGGTGACGTGACAGTATTTAGTCCTGGTATAGCGGTCAGTGACTGACGTGACAGTATTTAGTCCTGGTATAGCGGTCAGTGGGTGACGTGACAGTATTTAGTCCTGGTATAGCGGTCAGTGACTGACGTGACAGTATTTAGTCCTGGTATAGTGGTCAGTGGGTGACGTGACAGTATTTAGTCCTGGTATAGCGGTCAGCAGGTGACGTGACGGTATTTAGTCCTGGTATAGCGGTCAGGGGGTGACGTGACAGTATTTAGTCCTGGTATAGCGGTCAGTGACTGACGTGACAGTATTTAGTCCTGGTATAGCGGTCAGTGACTGAAGTGACAGTATTTAGTCCTGGTATAGCGGTCAGTGGCTGACGTGACAGTATTTAGTCCTGGTATAGCGGTCAGCGGGTGACGTGACAGTATTTAGTCCTGGTATAGCGGTCAGAGACTGACGTGAAAGAGATTATGGCGGCTGCAGAAATGAACCAGGAAAGTGAATAAAATATAATTTAATCTCATCCACACATTGCGTGTGAAATACACGGGTAACACACTGACCTACACCACGGGCGTCTGCAAGGAGCCTCAGAGGGGCTGTCCAGGAATTACAGGAGGCCGGGGAAGGTGATAAATAAAACCCACACTCCCCTGTCCCCGCTGCCTCCCACCCCTCTCCGGTTCCTCTTCACACAGCAAGGAGGAAAGGAAAGGAACCGGGATGTCGCTCCCATACCTCACCTGTGATGTCCCGATTCCTTCCCTTGCGCCGCTGACTGGGCTCAGCAGTCTCGTGTGGCGAGGACTTCTGCCAGTACAAGCCCCCAGGCCCACAGTGGTACCCCGCATTCACCACTCACCCCTCTCCTCCATGCTTTCTCTGCTCCGGGGCTTGCTGGGATATCGGCATGTGGCACCCGGAGAGATGAAGTGCGGAGCAGAGAGGGGAGAACTGATGGAGGAGATCATTGTGCTTGTCAAGGATGGCGCCCCCTGCAGTGCGCAGGTGTAAAGCAGATCACCAAATGCTGTTAACAGAACTTCAGAGAAGCTCAGACAAGATGGCCGCCCCCATAATCATGCACAGAAAATACCATTAAAAATTGAGCAATATTTTATACAGTAAAACAGTAGAATAAAAGTGATAAATTTCATCTGGTTTTAATAAATAAGTAAAAATAAATATATAAAAAAAAATAAAAATAAAAAAATAGCAAATGACACAATGTAACAATATTTACACCCCCCGCACGGATCAGATGTTTTAGGTCTCTTAGTATAAAAGTGAGAAGCTGTTTCTGACAATCTCAGGGATCTGGAGCTGCTGTAGACATCTTACAAGGTCTGAAGGCGGCAGCTGCTGCAGAACCCTCTTCATGGACGTCGCTGCCAGTGGAGCCGGCCTCTTCGCCAGCAGATAGTCATACACTTCTGTACCCAGTATGGCTGCCCAGTCCTGGTGATTCTCCTCCAAGGTCCGTCTCATCTCTAACGTTGTGAGAGGCGCAAAAAGGAGGAGATGGTCCAAGCACCTGATCTTAAGTCTCATGTTATCACCCGAGGTGGAGATTTCTGATAAAATCATGTCCATGGGGGTTTGTCCTCTTCTATTGGGGATTGACTTCGCCCCATAACACAACAGAATTAACATTAAGTCCCCTCTAAGTAGCTCACACGCCAGGTGCAGGGCCGTGTTTCCATCACCTGGAGCGAAATAATGCTCCAGGTTAATATACGAGCTGTGGAGAAACTTCTGTGCGGCTTCTAAGATGATGACGAGGATCTCTGGATGATTATAAGTGACGGCCAGTCCCAGGTGGTAGGAGTAACGTGGCCGGAGCTCGTCTTTCAAACCTGGAACCTTTGTTGATTCTTCAGGAAAGTGCTTCGGCTCACCTGAGCTGGATATTTTCGACAAAATAATGTCCATGGGGGTTTGTCCTTTTTCATAGGGGATTGATGTTGCCCCATGGCATCACTGCATATTGAGGGCAGTAGACGGTGAATAGTACCAGTCTTTGGGGTCAGACTCCAGCTCTCCGCTTCTTCACTCTCTGTACAGGCTCCTGGTGTTTGATCGCCTGAGGAAAACCAGAGAGAGATCCAACATGATTCATCCAAGCCAGATTAGACCTCAGGTTATCTGAGTGTATCCTCCTAGACTCCACATTATCTAAAAAAAAAAAAAAAAAAAAAAATTATATACACACACACACACACACACAATATATATATATATATATATATATATATATATATATATATATATTTTATATTATACATACACACACACAGGACTCAGGAGGTGACCTCAGCATCTGTGGTCTTACTGGTGGATCAGAACAATGGAAGGATTATGCAGATCACCTCCCCCTCCCCAAACAATGGCCAGTCATTTAAGAGCTGCCAATAAAGGATACACAAGCCGCACCTCTCCCTTTAACCTCTTGTTAACCAGGCAATGTTTTTATGTTTTAGGTTTTAGATCACTTTTGTAATATTATAAGGTTTATTTTGTAGCATTTCTTAGTTTCGGGAAAGTTTGCGCCCGTCATGTTTAGCGGTGTCATTTTCCTTTAAGGCTGTGTTCACATTAGTGTCATGTTATCCGTTATTCACAGATCCTAATGACTTCTAACACGGGGTCACCACAATTCAAGGTTTTTGCTAATGGACGCGGCACCTTATATTTATGGCAAATATCCACCAGATTTGTTACAAGGGTTTTCCAATAATATTATCATAAAGACCATAGGACAGGTCAATCTCAGATTGGTGGGGCAGATTACTGACAACCCCCGCCAATCACCTCAGTCAGTGTCTCGGGAAAGCTGGGTATTCTAGGTAATGCGGAATACTCACTATAGTAATATAATATAAAATAAATCTCCCTCATTACTACAAAATCATGTCAGAGCTTTCCAGATTTGCTTTTCAGGGTCCTATAAAGTTGGGTACCATATGAGATATTACTGTCATAGGGACTGCTGAGTACTAAAATATAGACCTTAATAAGTCCCCTCCTCCTATCTCTGTAACTACTCAACTTCACAGATAAGACTTTCAGGGTCCCAGGAAAGCTTGGTAACATACCAAATAGACAGTGGCATAGCTAGCGGAGGGGCAGAGGGGGCAGCTGCCCCGGGCCCACTGACTGTGGGGCCCACATTAATACATCGGTGTCTGCAGACACTACTTAAACGTTTCCTGCAACTTGACTGTATTATAAAAACACAAGCAACAGGACTACGGTTTACAAGACACCAAGAACACAGAGACGTCCGGCTTCTCTGCACAGTCGATCGCTAAGACGACAACATCGCGCCTCCTGTGATGAGACGCAGACGTCCTGTGCATGGACAGGGAGGAGGCAGCGGCGCCATTCATCAGGATCGCAGGTAGGTGAGTAGGAATTTGTTTTGTTTTAGCTCAGTTGTGGGTATTTTAGTAGTATAAGGGGTGGTTAGGAGGGGAATTATAACTATAAGGGAGGGGGCATTATGAATATAAGGAGGGGGGTCATTTATATAAGGGTTATTGTGCGGCATTATGAATACAAGGGGGGAGATTATATTAGGGGACATTTATATTAGGAGGCATTATGAACATAAGGGGGTGGTCATTGATATAAGGGGTCATTAGAGGTGCAGTAGTAGGCCGCAGCAAAAAAGCGCTGCAGGAAATACCGCGGCAGCAATGCATTTTAGTTTTTCCTGCAGTGCTTTCCACAGAAGGTCCACAGAGGTTTCTCTGCAGACTTTCTGCTTCCATTATACCTATAGGGAACTGCCAGTGTTTCCATAGGTATAACTGACATGCTGTAACGGTTTTGGAATTCGCAGTGTATCCGCTGCACGTATTTTTCTGCAGTGTTTGGTTGGGATTTGCTAGAATCCCATCCACTTTGCAGGAACTGTAAAATGCCGGGTTTTTTTCCCCCGTGGAGTTTGCCACGTGGGGCCCCATCCCCACTTTGCGGTAAAATACACACAGCGGACACGCTGGAATTTCCAAAACCGTTGCGGTTTTGGAAAACGTAGTATACCTATGGAAACATCGGCGGTTTAGATATAACTGAAGCAGAAAGTCCACAGAGGAAACTGCATTTTTATTGATTACCTAACCTCAGAATAGATCAATAAGATATAAGAGATGCCCCGCTGATCAGCTGTATGGGGGGCTATGGCGCCTGTTTATATCACACGCTGTCTGTGTATAGTGACCGTGTGATGTCATTCCAGCCTTGTCACAGACGTGTATAGGACGAGGCTGTAGTTACATGACATGGCCGCTATGAGGACACTATGTAAACAGAGAAGGGGTCACGGCGCTTACACAGGTACCGCGGTTCACTCAAACAGCTGATCCCGGGGGTCCCGGGTATTGGAACCAAACAATTTATTTTTACCTTTTAATTAGGAAATGTCTGGGGCATTATTAATAAGGGGCACATTATTTACAGGGAGTAACACACGGACATTATTAACTTAAAGATGCACTTGGGGGTATTCATTATGGGGTGTTATATTATATATTATATAATTGGGATAACAGGAGGATGGGTGTGCAGGTGAGGACAATGTGGGTCGGGTGCCTGGAAAAGACAGACTTTACAGAGACTGAAATAAGTGGTCATGGCGGTCCAGATGAAAGATGGGAAATGTGAAGGATTAGTCAGAGACGTCACCTGTAAGTCACAGAATGTTACTGCCCTGTATTCACCTAAATGATAGAGGATAAATACCTGAGTGATGGGGGTCTGTCTGCTGAGACCCCACTGAGCCTGAGAATTGGGTTTTTCCCCCCACTAGGTGGGAATCCAGCCTGACCGCAGCCATATATATAGGAGTGTCACTTGGTGGATGGACGAACCCGCGGGGCTCTCATTCACTTCAATGGGAGTGCCAAAGATACCCGAAGTCCAGTCCTCAGCTATCTGCGGGGCTCCTATTATAGAGAATGGGGGCCACGTGGGCTCGTCCATCCACCAAGCAGACGATGTGTGAAGTTACTTTCATTGGTAATGCCGTGTTGTTGATCTGATACTGAAGTAATACAGGAAGAAGAATTCTTAAAAACTGTTTTATAACTGTGTATTGTGTATATTGTGCGACGATAACAGCGTGTGACGCTAATAGCATGGAAACTCAGTTTTTTTTTTTTTTGGGGGGGGGGGGGCGTCTTTCTATAGTCCGCCTCAGGCAGCAGAGAGGCTAGGGTCACCACTGGTCTTAGGTCATTGAGGGAACGGAGAGCACGGGTTGTGTGATAGACAGAGATGAGGGAGGAAATGTAGGGAGGTGCAGCATTATGGAGAGCCTTGTGGAGGAGGGGGGAGAAGCTTATATTGTATTCTGTATTGAATAGGCAGCCAATGTAGTGACCGGCACAGAGCGGAGGCCTCGCTGTAGTGACCGGCACAGAGCGGAGGCCTCGCTGTAGTGACCGGCACAGAGCGGAGGCCTCGCTGTAGTGACCGGCACAGAGCGGAGGCCTCGCTGTAGTGACCGGCACAGAGCGGAGGCCTCGCTGTAGTGACCGGCACAGAGCGGAGGCCTCGCTGTAGTGACCGGCACAGACCGGAGGCCTCGCTGTAGTGACCGGCACAGACCGGAGGCCTCGCTGTAGTGACCGGCACAGAGCGGAGGCCTCGTTGGGGGCCCACTTGGACATGTTCGCCCCCCGTGCTGAACCCCTAGCTACGTCTCTGCAGATAGTGCTGTAATACCGACTGCCAAATTACATTTTACCTACATAAACCCCTTTCTAAGTTTGACACAGCTGGATAGTTTTGCCTTTCAGGAATCTGGGAAAGCTGGGTGACTTGTACACAGTAGATGAAGCAACAGCTTAGCATGTAATCCTGTAGAGTAGAGAAGTCAGACATTTATATTTTTGTGTTATTCTTAGTTTTGGGGGTTTTTAGGGGATTCCATGTATCTAGCCCCCACTGATCAGATAATGACGACCTATCGTAACCAAGGGGTATAGCTTACTGAAAAGAGGCTGCTAGTGTAACACACCCCATTATGTCCTGCACATACATGCCCAAACTTCTACAGAACATTCTGGATTTGGGGAGGGGGTTGTAAGACTGGTCAAGGACTGCCCAGTGCTAAGAGTAAGCAGATCCTGTTTGCACATGGCAGCTCTTTACAGGGTCAACTTCAATAAACATGACCTTACCCAACATCTATGGTTAACCCAACAAGTAATACAATTAGTAGCCAATCCATGATATGTATCAAAACTGGGGCCTTAACTATTGCTATACTGGTGAGATCTAATAGGAGGCGGAGTCTCTGTATTATTGGTGAGATCTAATAGGAGGCGGAGTCTCTCTATTGGTGAGATCTAATAGGAGGCGGAGTCTCTCTATTGGTGAGATCTAATAGGAGGCGGAGTCTCTCTATTGGTGAGATCTAATAGGAGGCGGAGTCTCTCTATTGGTGAGATCTAATAGGAGGCGGAGTCTCTCTATTGGTGAGATCTAATAGGAAGCGGAGTCTCTCTGTATTATTGGTGAGATCTAATAGGAGGCGGAGTCTCTCTGTATTATTGGTGAGATCTAATAGGAGGCGGAGTCTCTCTATTGGTGAGATCTAATAGGAGGCGGAGTCTCTCTGTATTGGTGAGATCTAATAGGAGGCGGAGTCTCTCTGTATTTATTTGTGTTTTTCTATGAACTAAGGAGTTTTAAGTAAATTGTATGTATGGAAATATTTATATGGAAAATTTATATTATATTCAGGGATTCACAGCTTTGAGGAGTTTAATTTTTGTGGACAACAAGAGGGGGACATTATACTATGGGGGCAACTGTAAAGGGGACATTAAGTTGTGTGGGTAACTGAAGGGGAATATTATATTTCAAATATTTTATTAGATAAATATTTTATTTCAATGTACTATTGCAATGTAAAGGCACACAGTAACCTGGAACATGAAATGGGGGCGCAGGAACAGAAGATGCCTTATATTATTGAAGAAAGAAATGCAATAAAGAAGGAAGGTCTGACGTGATACAAAGTTCTCAGAAAACAAGAAAGAGCTCTGAAGAGAACCTGAAAAATCAGATCAGTGGGAGACACAAAAGAGGAAACTCCAGACCAGGAGGTATAAAGTGAGTGAGAACAAGTGCCCAATAATTATTCATATATGAAGATAGAAAACTGCGCTCCTCCATAACAAAATAAGAACCGGACCTTAAATTCAGATCAAAGGAGGGGGAAACAAAGTGGACAGAGAGGACGAAGGACAACAAATTGTACATCTAGATCTAGAAGCCATAAAACAACCTGCGGCCCCAAAGAATATCATATCCTACTATTAGATTAAGTGTCGTACTCGAGCCCATAACACTAGATTATCTGGGCAGGTCCCCCAGATGTGCCTCATAGAGCCTTGTGCGGCATCACATCTCCAACATACACTCGAGGAACCTGGGGATATTCTGGAGAGCTGATGGGGGGTTACTGGTACCAGTGGTATAAAACCTTCCTAAACTTTTGGAAATTTCAGATTGAATTTGCTTCAGTCCCAATCGACTTGCTCATCCCCATGTTGAGCCAACATGTCACTATGTGGGGGGACAAAAACAAGAAAGCAATATTAGGTGTTGGGTTCTAAGAAGGGACAAATGTAGGGGCCAAATAAGGGGATTTTTTTTTTTAATCTCAAAATGGGGGACGCCTTTCTATAGTTTGCCTCATGCAGCAGAGAGGATAGGTTCACCCCGACCAGACATGGATTCCTGCCGCAATTTTCGGAGATGGTGGGGATGGGTGTAGACTTGCCCATCCACAGTGACCAAAGAAAAAGCCGTATTGTAAAGTCCCAGAATCACAAATATTCCAGAACTTCAGCTGATCCACCAGAGAAGCCAAATAATACCAATACCGGATCCTCAGACATCCCGATCCTCCTGGTGAGGCCGGTAAATACAACGTTTGGGCAGAACCCCCCGCTCATTCTCAGGGCGGGTAATAAATGATTTAGGGACACGAATCGGAAAGTTGAGAAAATTATAAATAACTTTGGGTGGGGGGGGGATTCTCTTATCTGCCAGTCCATGAGATGGGAACATCAATGTAAGGGGAGAGATTAAGGGGTCATTGTATAGATTAAGAGGGTGTTGATATTTATAGGGACCAGCTTAGATAAGGGGTAAGTGAGGGAGATGTCTACATAAGGAATTGTGTCATCGGACCGTTTGTAGGGAAATAAATGTTGCAGTCGTAGTTGGTCGTGTAGAGGACGTCCATATCCAAGATTAGGGATTTGGTAGCGACCACTTTATGATACCTAATAGAACCAAACTCAGTGACATGAAATAGAGAGCGCTCTGGAGCTGCACAATATAACACCGCCAGCTAATACACCTATACGGTGTTCAGTGGGTCCTATCTGTATCCCTGAGATATTAGGGATGAGTTGAGTGAAGGGTATGGTATATAGAGCCATTATAGAGGAAGGAATAGGTCTAGAAAAACCAAAATGGACCTCTTTGAGGCCGCCCCAATGTAGGAGGTTGAAGGCCTTCTCCGCATTCAGGTGGATGTTATAATGTGTGGACATACCACGTCAGGGCCACTATAGAGGCCTTATACTATGTGGGACTACAAAGAGACATGGAATGGGCAGAGCCAAAGTGCAAGTGGGTCTTACTATATGTGAATTTGCTGCAGAGTAAATAGCGCGCCCCATGCTCTGTCCCTCAAGCTCAGGGAAGCCCCTCATCAGGGTGGGCGCACTGCTGTGATGTATGTGTGCCCGGGAGCAGTGAGGTAAGTACTGGCTGGGGGCCACTAATGGGGGGGACAGTAAACTGTGCGGGGCCACTGCTGGGGATATGGGACAATAAATCTGTTACTCAGACACAACCTCTAATTTTTTCCATGTGTGGCCCATTTGCCTGGTGGTGTTTGAGAGCCCTGATCTAATCCCAGACCTCAGGCTATTTTTATTATATTCATTTCATTACGATTATTATATTAATCCCATGGTGCTGGACATTATTATATTAATTCCATACTTCTGTACATTTAAGGGTTTACATACCATACACACCACAAGTACCATACTAACTGTGAGCAGCTGGTACAGTGGGACAGAGGGCCACAAGGGCTTACATTCTATCAGAGAGGGGGATAGAGACAGTAGGTGAGGGGAGAATCTATTCAGATAGTGATCTGGTGGCAGTAGTGTTATTGTAGGCCTTCCTTGAGTCTTCAAGGTCCTCTTGTGACTGTGGGGGACAGTCTGATGTGTCTTGGTAATGAGTTCCAGAGTACGGGGTATATACGGGAGAAGTCTTGTAGACGGTTGTGATAAGAGCAGAACGTAGTAGTAGTAGTGAGAGGATCGGAGGTTACGTGTGGGCAGGTAGCGGGAGATTAGGTCAGAGATGTATGGATGAGACAGGCTATGGGCGGCCTTGTACAGTCTTGAACATTTTAAACTATTTCCTGGGTGATGGGTAACCACTGAAGGCAGAGGCGCAGCTAGGGGTTTGGCACAGGGGGGCAAACATATCCAAGTGGGCCCCTATCTGGGTATACGATGTTATCACTATATGGTGACCGTATACTGGCTGTACACAGGGCTCTGCATACAGTTTAAGTAAATACAGTACAGGAAATGTTATTACTTACAGGTGACGTCTCTGACTAATCTTTCACATTTCTCATCTTTTCCATCTGGACCGCCATGACCACTTCTTCCATTCGCAACTTGTCTCTGTAAAGTTTACAACACAGACATTTTTGGCGCCTCACTTTTCCAGACATGTGAGCCACATTTCCCTTGCCTATACAAAGTCTCCATCCTGCTGCTACCCTCAGTTATAAAATACATGATATAAAAATCCCCTGTAAACGAATGATACCCCCATATGTATTTTTAAATTTAACAATGCCCCTTAATTCCTCCTGTGTGCCCCCTTAAAGGGATTGTTTGGGATCAGAAATATTAATGCAGGCAGCAGGATAGGGTTGTAAATAAAAATGCACTGACATTTACCTACATTCTCCCCTCTGTCCCTGCCCTGGGCCGGCCATTACCATCACTGCAGTATTTGTATACGGAGCGGCTGCAGCACTGAAGTCAGGGTGATGAGACCGCTGCAGCCAATCACCGCTCTCTACAGTACAGCAGTATATAGTGTTGGGCCGCTGCAGCCAATCACCGCTCTCTACAGTACAGCAGTATATAGTGTTGGGCCGCTGCAGCCAATCACCGCTCTCTACAGTATAGCAGTATATAGTGTTGGGCCGCTGCAGCCAATCACCGCTCTACAGTACAGCAGTATATAGTGTTGGGCCGCTGCAGCCAATCACCGCTCTACAGTACAGCAGTATATAGTGTTGGGCCGCTGCAGCCAATCACCGCTCTCTACAGTACAGCAGTATATAGTGTTGGGCCGCTGCAGCCAATCACCGCTCTCTACAGTACAGCAGTATATAGTGTTGGGCCGCTGCAGCCAATCACCGCTCTCTACAGTACAGCAGTATATAGTGTTGGGCCGCTGCAGCCAATCACCGCTCTCTACAGTACAGCAGTATATAGTGTTGGGCCGCTGCAGCCAATCACCGCTCTACAGTACAGCAGTATATAGTGTTGGGCCGCTGCAGCCAATCACCGCTCTCTACAGTACAGCAGTATATAGTGTTGGGCCGCTACAGTCAATCACCGCTTTCTACAGTACAGCAGTATATAGTGTTGGGCCGCTGCAGCCAATCACCGCTCTCTACAGTACAGCAGTATATAGTGTTGGGCCGCTGCAGCCAATCACCGCTCTCTACAGCAGTATATAGTGTTGGGCCGCTGCAGCCAATCACCGCTCTACAGTACAGCAGTATAAAGTGTTGGGCCGCTGCAGCCAATCACCGCTCTCTACAGTACAGCAGTATATAGTGTTGGGCCGCTGCAGCCAATCACCGCTCTCTACAGTACAGCAGTATATAGTGTTGGGCCGCTGCAGCCAATCACCGCTCTCTACAGCAGTATATAGTGTTGGGCCGCTGCAGCCAATCACCGCTCTACAGTACAGCAGTATATAGTGTTGGGCCGCTGCAGCCAATCACCGCTCTCTACAGTACAGCAGTATATAGTGTTGGGCCGCTGCAGCCAATCACCGCTCTCTACAGTACAGCAGTATATAGTGTTGGGCCGCTGCAGCCAATCACCGCTCTCTACAGTACAGCAGTATATAGTGTTGGGTCGCTGCAGCCAATCACCGCTCTCTACAGTACAGCAGTATATAGTGTTGGGTCGCTGCAGCCAATCACCGCTCTCTACAGTACAGCAGTATATAGTGTTGGGCCGCTGCAGCCAATCACCGCTCTCTACAGTACAGCAGTATATAGTGTTGGGCCGCTGCAGCAATCACCGCTCTCTACAGTACAGCAGTATATAGTGTTGGGCCGCTGCAGCCAATCACCGCTCTCTACAGTACAGCAGTATATAGTGTTGGGCCGCTGCAGCCAATCACCGCTCTCTACAGTACAGCAGTATATAGTGTTGGGCCGCTGCAGCCAATCACCGCTCTCTACAGTACAGCAGTATATAGTGTTGGGCCGCTGCAGCCAATCACCGCTCTCTACAGTACAGCAGTATATAGTGTTGGGCCGCTGCAGCCAATCACCGCTCTACAGTACAGCAGTATATAGTGTTGGGCTGCTGCAGCCAATCACCGCTCTCTACAGTACAGCAGTATATAGTGTTGGGCCGCTGCAGCAATCACCGCTCTCTACAGTACAGCAGTATATAGTGTTGGGCCGCTGCAGCCAATCACCGCTCTCTACAGTACAGCAGTGTATAGTGTTGGGCCGCTGCAGCCAATCACCGCTCTCTACAGTACAGCAGTATATAGTGTTGGGCCGCTGCAGCCAATCACCGCTCTCTACAGTACAGCAGTATATAGTGTTGGGCCGCTGCAGCAATCACCGCTCTCTACAGTACAGCAGTATATAGTGTTGGGCCGCTGCAGCCAATCACCGCTCTCTACAGTACAGCAGTATATAGTGTTGGGCCGCTGCAGCCAATCACCGCTCTCTACAGTACAGCAGTATATAGTGTTGGGCCGCTGCAGCCAATCACCGCTCTCTACAGTACAGCAGTATATAGTGTTGGGCCGCTGCAGCCAATCACCGCTCTCTACAGTACAGCAGTATATAGTGTTGGGTCGCTGCAGCCAATCACCGCTCTCTACAGTACAGCAGTATATAGTGTTGGGCCGCTGCAGCCAATCACCGCTCTCTACAGTACAGCAGTATATAGTGTTGGGCCGCTGCAGCAATCACCGCTCTACAGTACAGCAGTATATAGTGTTGGGCTGCTGCAGCCAATCACCGCTCTCTACAGTACAGCAGTATATAGTGTTGGGCCGCTGCAGCCAATCACCGCTCTCTACAGTACAGCAGTATATAGTGTTGGGCCGCTGCAGCCAATCACCGCTCTCTATAGTACAGCAGTATATAGTGTTGGGCCGCTGCAGCAATCACCGCTCTCTACAGTACAGCAGTATATAGTGTTGGGCCGCTGCAGCAATCACCGCTCTCTACAGTACAGCAGTATATAGTGTTGGGCCGCTGCAGCCAATCACCGCTCTCTATAGTACAGCAGTATATAGTGTTGGGCCGCTGCGGTTCCGCTGTTGTGACCTCTCTCTGTATACAAGCAAAGGTGACCGACAGCCCAGTGCAAGTAAAAGGGAGAAAGTACATTATAATGCCTGCCTGCTTTAAAATGTATGATAGTACAACCCTTTAAATTAATAGTGCCCCTCAATAATGCCCCTGTGCCCACCCAAAAAATACTCCTGTTTGCCTACTAATGCCTCAGCTAATAATGCCCCTTAATAGTTCTCCTGTATATTCCCTTAAAGGGTTTGTCCAGGAAATGCAGAACTGGTGCAGGAGGCCGGGGAAGGTGAAATATAAACAAAAACAAAACATACTCTCCTGTCCCCGGCACTTTGGTGCCCCCCGTTGCTGTCAGGTCCAGCGTCGCCCGGGGGCTTGTTCTGGCGGAAGTCCTTGCTACATGTGGCCTCAGCGGTCACAGGAAAGGACCCGGGATGTCACTCGCATACGTCACTGGTGACCTCCTGGGTCCTTTTTGTGACCACTGAGGCCACAAGTTGGCCTCAGCAGTCACATGTGGCGAGGACTTCTGCCAGAACAAGCTCCTGGGCAGTGATCGACCAGACAATGGTGGGGAACATCGGAGCGCCGGAGACTGTTGAATATGTTGGGGTTTTTTTATGTTTCACCTTCCCTGGCCTCCTGCCCAATTACTGTAATTCCCAGACAACCCCTTTAAATCAAAAATGCCCACCTTAAATTATTATAGCCCAATACCCTCTTACACCCCTACATAAATCCTGCCTCCCAATAGCCCCCTTATATTATTAAAGCCCCTGCTTGCCCTAATGGCCCCTTATGGGTATTGGCCCTTAATATTTTTAAGGCTTCCCACCTCCCCCAAAAAAAACAAATACTCACCTGCCTCCAATTCCCCCTGCTCGGACTTGCCACCGCCGGGTGTTGCAGGGCCACCCCACACCTAATAGTGCCCCCCTCCACGGGTAATAGCCTCCTCACATAAGTAATACTATTACCTGTGGGGGGCAGTATTACTGTAATAGTGAGCTAAGAGTAACCCCCTCCCCCCCCCCCCCCCCCAGGTTATAGTCCCCCTCCCCCACATACACTTGCTCTATATAGTTACACTGTATTTACATAGCACTAATGGAGTGGGCGGGGCCTCCTCTCACACCCAGCCTTTGCGCATCCACTATTTTCTTCCCACTGGAAACGTAGAATAGCGGTCAAGGTTCCGGGGGCGGGACCTCCTCGTGCACAAAGCCTGTGCGCATCTTCTACTTTCCTCCAGGAACCTTGACCCCCTAGTCTATGGTACCACTAGAAAGAAAATAGTAGCTGCGCACAGGCTGTACAGGAGGAGCCCTGCGCACCCCATCACTGCTACATGTACAGGTTATAGAATGGCAGCACTGAAAGCGAATAGCCTTCTACTCTGTCATGTATTTCTTGTGCATCGGTGTCCTGTGCCGATGAAGTTGAAATTTTTATGTGCACTTGCGCATCCCCGTAGTGGGCCCCACAATGTCATTGGGCCCAGGGTCGCTGCCCCCTCGCTAGCTACGCCTCTGACTGAAGGGATCGGCAGAGGGGAGCGGCGGATGAAAGACCAGAGGAGAGGAGTAGACTATGGCTGCTAGACATTATGGGACTCTGGACAACAGAGCGGTAATGTCTGGTCCAGAGAGATAGATTGGATGGTCATAGGCGTAGTCATGGTATTGAAAACTGTGAGATTCTAGGAGTTGGCCAAGGCCGGAGGTGTAGATGGAGAACAGGAGGGGACCCAGGACAGAGCCTTGGGGGACACCTACAGAAAGAGGGCGCAGTGAGGAGGTGGTGTGTGAGTGGGAGACGCTGAATGTGCGGCTGGTGAGGTATGAGGAGATCCAGGAGAGGGCCAGGTCTGAGATGCCAAGGGATGAGGGAATTTGTAACAAGGAGTGGTCAATGGAAATGTCAAGGAGGGAAGAGAAGTAGATCGTGTATATTTTTGTACAATGGAGAAAAAGACACGGACCGCACATCCCAATCTTATACATTGATCTCGGCTTCTCAGCAAAGTCTACAAACATGAACACGAGGTTCTTAGTATACATATTGATCAAGGTGTATAAGCCCACTAGCCACTTCACAGCGACCTCTATATAGGGGGTCCCTACTGTACTGGGTGCGGCGCTGCTCAGCGACCTCCACCGCAATGCAGCGCCCAGCAACACCACTGCCGCCAGACAAAGCCCCCAGGCTCTGGCCCACCCCACAGGAGCGGCAGACACCATGCAGCACCGCACCATGTGAACAGAACTCAAAAAATTCACCTTACCATATTGCATCCGTCAGAGGACTGAGCGCTCGTAGGTGCGGCCCTTTTGCAGTCTCCTGCTAATTAAAAACACCTGGGCCAAATGGAAAGAGGCATGTACCAAGCTGTGTATCTAATCCTGTGTGATACTGTCTGCTGAGCTGTGTATCTAATCATATCCTGTGTGATAGTGTCTGCTGAGCTGTGTATCTAATCCTATCCTGTGAGATACTGTCTGCAGAGCTGTGTATCTAATCCTATCATGTGTGATACTGTCTACTGAGCTGGGTATCTAATCCTATCCAGTGTGATACTGTCTGCTGAGCTGTGTATCTAATCCTATCCTGTGTGATCGTTTCTGCTGAGCTGTGTATCTAATCCTATCATGTGTGATCCTGTCTGCTCAGCGGTGTATCTAATCCTATTATGTGTGATACTGTCTACTGAGCTGGCTATCTAATCCTGTCCTGTGTGATACTGTCTGCTGAGCTGTGTATCTAATCCTGCCATGTGTCATACTGTCTGTTGAGCTGTGTATCTAATCCTTTCATGTGTGATACTGTCTGCTGAGCTGTGTATCTAATCCTGTCGTGTCATACTGTCTGTTGAGCTGTGTATCTAATCCTTTTATGTGTGATACTGTCTACTGAGCTGGCTATCTAATCCTGTCCTGTGTGATACTGTCTGCAGAGCTGTGTATCTAATACTATCATGTGTGATACTGTCTACTGAGCTGGGTATCTAATCCTATCCTGAGTGATACTGTCTGCTGAGCTGTGTATCTAATCCTATCCTGTGTGATACTGTCTACTGAGCTGGGTATCTAATCCTATCATGTGTGACCCTGTCTGCTGAGCTGTGTATCTAATCCTGCCATGTGTCATACTGTCTGTTGAGCTGTGTATCTAATCCTTTCATGTGTGATACTGTCTGCTGAGCTGTGTATCTAATCCTTTCATGTGTGATACTTTCTGCAGAGCTGTGTATCTAATCCTATCCCATGTGATACTGTCTGTTGAGCTGTGTATCTAATCCTGTCCCGTGTGATACTGTCTGTTGAGCCATGTATCTAATCCTATTTATGTGATACTGTCTGTTGAGCCATGTATCTAATCCTATTTATGTGATACTGTCTGCTGAGCCGTGTATCTAATCCTATCCCGTGTGATACTGTCTGCTGAGCCATGTATCTAATCCTATCCTGTGTGATACTGTCTGCAGAGCTGTGTATCTAATCCTATCCTGTGTGATACTGTCTGCTGAGCCATGTATCTAATCCTATCCTGTGTGATACTGTCTGCTGAGCTGTGTATCTAATCCTATCCGATACTGTCTGCTGAGCTGTGTATCTAATCCATACCATGTGATACTGTCTGCTGAGCTGTGTATCTAATCATATCCTGTGTGATACTGTCTGCTGAGCTGTGTATCTAATCCTATCATGTGTGATACTGTCTGGGCCTCACCTTATGTAGAGGACGTATACTAGTGACCCCACACAGTATAATGTCCCCCAGCAGTGTCCCTGAATGCATGGTTGGCCTCCATGGGTCCTGCCCATCGCTATCCCTACCTGTCATGGGGTCCTTTGTACTCACAGGCTGCTCTTCAGCTTGTTTGGTAGAATTAGGTTCCATCTTGGAACAATTGTGAGGCTAAATTCACACTAGTGCTTGTTCTGTGTTGTTTGGGTTATTGGGAGACCTAGAATGTAGGATAATGCCCCCCACATGTAAGATAATACCCCACATGTAGGATAATGCCCCCAACATGTAAGATAATGCCCCCACATGTAAGATAAAGCCCCCCACATGTAAGATAAAGCCCCCCACATGTAAGATAATGCCCCCACATGTAAGATAATACCCCACATGTAGGATAATGCCCCCAACATGTAAGATAATACCCCCCTCATGTAAGATAATACCCCACATGTAAGATAATGCCCCCACATGTAAGATAATGCCCCCTCATGTAATATAATACCCCACATGTAAGATAAAGCCCCCAACATGTAAGATAATGCCCCCTCATGTAAGATAATACCCCACATGTAAGATAAAGCCCCCCACATGTAAGATAATGCCCCCAACATGTAAGATAATGCCCCCCCACATGTAAGATAAAGCCCCCCACAGAGCCCCCACATGTAAGATAATGCCCCCCCCCCCCATCACTATGATAATCTGCATTCATCACTCACTCCTCTCCTCCATTTGGCACCCAGAGAGATGAAGTGCGGAGCAGAGAGGGGAGAACTGATGGAGGAGATCATTGTGCTTGTCAAGGATGGCGCCCCCTGCAGTGCGCAGGTGTAAAGCAGATCACCAAATGCTGTTAACAGAACTTCAGAGAAGCTCAGACAAGATGGCCGCCCCCATAATCATGGACAGGAAACATTAAAAATTGAGAAACATTTTATATAATAAAACAGTAGAATAAAAGTGATAAATTTAATCGTATTAATACATAAAAATAAATATATTAACTAAAAAAAAATAGCAAATGACACAATGTAACAATATTTACACCCCCCGCACGGATCAGATGTTTTAGGTCTCTTAGTATAAAAGTGAGAAGCTGTTTCTGACAATCTCAGGGATCTGGAGCTGCTGTAGACATCTTACAAGGTCTGAAGGCGGCAGCTGCTGCAGAACCCTCTTCATGGACGTCGCTGCCAGTGGAGCCGGCCTCTTCGCCAGCAGATAGTCATACACTTCTGTACCCAGTATGGCTGCCCAGTCCTGGTGATTCTCCTCCAAGGTCCGTCTCATCTCTAACGTTGTGAGAGGCGCAAAAAGGAGGAGATGGTCCAAGCACCTGATCTTAAGTCTCATGTTATCACCCGAGGTGGAGATTTCTGATAAAATCATGTCCATGGGGGTTTGTCCTCTTCTATTGGGGATTGACTTCGCCCCATAACACAACAGAATTAACATTAAGTCCCCTCTAAGTAGCTCACACGCCAGGTGCAGGGCCGTGTTTCCATCACCTGGAGCGAAATAATGCTCCAGGTTAATATACGAGCTGGGGAGAACTTTGTCCGACCTCTAGGATGATGATTAAGATCTCCGGACGGTTGTAAGTGACGGCCAGTCCCAGGTGGTAGGAGTATCGTGGCCGCTGGTTGTCTTTCAATCCTGGCACTTTTGTTGATTCTTCAGGAAAGTGCTTCAGCAGTTATCGGGCGTAAGTGATGTGGGTATACATGACTGCATATCCAAGGGCTGTAGACTGGGAATAAAACCAGTTTTTGGGGTCAGGTTCCCAGTCGAAGCAAACCTCGGCTCTCATCTTCTCCAGTCTCCTGGTTTTTGATCGCCTGAGGAAACCAGAGAGATGATTATGATGACTTATATAGCACCATTAATTCCATGGTGCTGTACATTATTATATTAATCCCAGGGTGCTGTACATTATTATATTAATTCCATGGTGCTGTACATTATTATATTAATTCCATGCTGCTGTACATTATTATATTAATTCCATGGTGCTTTACATTATTATATTAATTCCATGGTGCTCTGTACATTATTATATTAATTCCATGGTGCTCTGTACATTATTATATTAATTCCATGCTGCTGTACATTATATTAATTCCATGGTGCTTTACATTATTATATTAATTCCATGGTGCTCTGTACATTATTATATTAATTCCATGGTGCTTTACATTACTATATTAATTCCATGGTGCTTTACATTTGCGGATTTACATACGGTACACCAGATATACAAAACAGAAAATGCTGAGAGACCGACTGGTACAGTGGGATAGAGGGCCCTGCCCACAAGGGCTTACAATCTGATGGAAGATACAGGGTTGTAGTCCAGGCAGAGATCCTCCATGTTTCATCCAAGACAGATTAGACCTCAGGTTATCCAGCGTGTCCTCCTATACTCCACATATATATATTATACACACACAGGACTCAGGAGGTGACCTCAGCATCTGTGGTCTTACTGGTGGATCAGAACAATGGAAGGATTATGCAGATCACCTCCCCCTCCCCAAACACTGGCCAGTTATTTAAGAGCTGCCAATAAAGGATACACAAGCCGCACCTCTCCCTTTAACCTCTTGTTAACCAGGCAATGTTTTTACGTTTTAGGTCAGCAGGATCACTTTTGTAATATTATAAGGTTTATTTTGTAGCATTTCTTAGTTTCGGGAATGTTTGCGCCCGTCATGTTTAGCGGTGTCATTTTCCTTTAAGGCTGTGTTCACATTAGTGTCATGTTATCCGTTATTCACAGATCCTAATGACTTCTAACACGGGGTCACCACAATTCAAGGTTTTTGCTAATGGACGCGGCACCTTATATTTATGGCAAATATCCACCAGATTTGTTACAAGGGTTTTCCAATAATATTATCATAAAGACCATAGGACAGGTCAATATCAGATTGGTGGGGCAGATTACTGACAACCCCCGCCAATCACCTCAGTCAGTGTCTCTGGAAAGCTGGGTATTCTAGGTAATGCGGAATACTCACTATAGTAATATAATATAAAATAAATCTCCCTCATTACTACAAAATCATGTCAGAGCTTTCCAGATTTGCTTTTCAGGGTCCTATAAAGTTGGGTACCATATGAGATATTACTGTCATAGGGACTGCTGAGTACTAAAATATAGACCTTAATAAGTCCCCTCCTCCTATCTCTGTAACTACTCAACTTCACAGATAAGACTTTCAGGGTCCCAGGAAAGCTTGGTAACATACCAAATAGACAGTGGCATAGCTAGCGGAGGGGCAGAGGGGGCAGCTGCCCCGGGCCCACTGACTGTGGGGCCCACATTAATACATCGGTGTCTGCAGACACTACTTAAAACACTTCCAGCAACTTGACTGTCTGATAAACCACAAGCAACAGGACTACGGTTTACAAGACACCAAGAACACAGAGACGTCCGGCTTCTCGGCACAGGTAGACGCGAAGAAAACACAACATCGCGCCTCCTGCGCTGAGACGCAGACGTCCTGTGCATGGACAGGGAGGAGGGCAGCGGCGCCATTCATCAGGATCGCAGGTAGGGGAGTAGGAATTTTTTTTTGTTTTGTTTTAGCTCAGTTGTGGGTATTTTAGTAGTATAAGGGGTGGTTAGGAGGGGAATTATAACTATAAGGGAGGGGGCATTATGAATATAAGAAGGGGGTTATTTATATAAGGGTTATTGGGCGGCATTATGAATACAAGGGGGAGATTATATTAGGGGACATTTATATTAGGAGGCATTATGAACATAAGGGGGTGGTCATTGATATAAGGGGTCATTAGAGGTGCAGTATTTATGTCAGGGTGAATCAGGGGCATAATGTGAGGGGGCAGTTCATTTAAGTAAGGTGACACTTGGGCTTTATTAAGACTAAGGCCCCATGTAGTGGGCCGCAGCAAAAAAGCGCTGCAGGAAATACCGCGGTAGTAACGCATTTTAGTTTTACCCGAAGCGCTTTTCACAGAAGGTCCACAGAGGTTTCTCTGCAGACTTTCTGCTTCCATTATACCTATAGGGAACTGCCAGTGTTTCCATAGGTATAACTGACATGCTGTAACGGTTTTGGAATTCACAGTGTATCCGCTGCACGTATTTTTCCGCAGTGTGTGGATGGAATTTGCTAGAATCCCATCCACTTTGCAGGAACTGTAAAGTGTTTTTTTCCCGTGGCATTTTCACCATGTGGGCCCCCATCCCATCCCCACTTTGCAGTAAAATACGTGCAGCGGACTCGCTGAGATTTCCAAAACAGTTGCAGTTTTGGAAATCGCAGTATACCTACGGAAATGTCGACCGTTTAGATATAATTGAAGCAGAAAGTCCACAGAGGAAACCTCTGCAAACTTTCCAGCTCACTTTTATTGCTGATCTATCCTCAGAATAGATCAATAAGATAAGTGAATCCCCGCTGATCAGCTGTATGGGGGGCTATGGCGCCTGTTTATATCATACGCTGTCTGTGTATAGTGACCGTGTGATGTAATTCCAGCCTTGTCACAGACGTGTATAGGACGAGGCTGTAGTTACATGACATGGCCGCTATGAGGACACTATGTAAACAGAGAAGGGGTCACGGCGCTTACACAGGTACCACGGTTCATTCATACAGCTGATCCTGGGGGTCCTGGGTATTGGAACCAAACTAGTTTTTTTTTACTTTTAATTAGGAAAGGTCTTGGGCATTATTAATAAGGGGCACTTAAAGATGCACTTGGGGGTATTCATTATGGGGGGTTATATTATATATTGTATAATTGGGGTAGCAGCAGGATGGGGGTGCAGGTGAGGACAATGTGGGTCGGGTGCCTGGAAAAGACAGACTTTACAGAGACTGAAATAAGTGGTCATGGCGGTCCAGATGAAAGACGGGAAATGTCAAGGATTAGTCAGAGACGTCACCTGTAAGTCACTAAATGTTACTGCCCTGTATTGACCTAAATCATCTGCAGAGCTGATATATACCAGTATACGGTCACCATATAGTGATAATAATCGGTATACCTAAGTTGGGGGCCCACTTAGACATGTTCTCCCCCCCCACCCCCGTGCTGAACCCCTAGCTACGTCTCTGCAGATAGTGCTGTAATACCGACTGCCAAATTACATTTTACCTACATAAACCCCTTTCGAAGTTATGACATAGCTGGATAGTTTTGCCTTTCAGGAATCTGGGAAAGCTGGGTGACTTGTACACAGTGGATGAAGCAACAGCTTAGCATGTAATCCTGTAGAGTAGAGAAGTCAGACATGTATATTTTTGTGTTCTTAGTTTTTATTGGATTCCATGTATCTAGCCCCCACTGATCAGATAATGACGACCTATCGTAACCAAGGGGTATAGCTTACTGAAAAGAGGCTGCTAGTGTAACACACCCCATTATGTCCTGCACATACATGCCCAAACTTCTACAGAACATTCTGGATTTGGGGAGGGGGTTGTAAGACTGGTCAAGGACTGCCCAGGGCTAAGAGTAAGCAGATCCTGTTTGCACATGGCAGCTCTTTACAGGGTCAACTTCAATAAACATGACCTTACCCAACATCTATGGTTAACCCAACAAGTAATACAATTAGTAGCCAATCCATGATATGTATCAAAACTGGGGCCTCAACTATTGCTATACTGGTGATATCTAATAGGAGGCGGAGTCTCTCTATTATTGGTGAGATCTAATAGGAGGCGGAGTCTCTATTGGTGAGATCTAATAGGAGGCGGAGTCTCTCTATTATTGGTGAGATCTAATAGGAGGCGGAGTCTCTGTATTATTGGTGAGATCTAATAGGAGGCGGAGTCTATCTATTTATTTGTGTTTTTCTATTAACTATGGAGTTTTAAGTAAATTGTATATATGGAAATATTTATATGGAAAATTTATATTATATTCAGGGATTCACAGCTTTGAGGAGTTCAATTTTTGTTGACAACAAGAGGGGGACATTATACTATGGGGGCAACTGTAAAGGGGACATTAAGTTGTGTGGGTAACTGAAGGGGAATATTATATTTCAAATATTTTATTAGATAAATATTTTATTTCAATGGACTATTGCAATGTAAAGGCACAGTAACCTGGAACATGAAATGGGGGCGCAGGAACAGAAGATGCCTTATATTATTGAAGAAAGAAATGCAATAAAGAAGGAAGGTCTGACGTGATACAAAGTTCTCAGAAAACAAGAAAGAGCTCTGAAGAGAACCTGAAAAATCAGATCAGTGGGAGACACAAAAGAGGAAACTCCAGACCAGGAGGTATAAAGTGAGTGAGAACAAGTGCCCAATAATTATTCATATATGAAGATAGAAAACTGCGCTCCTCCATAACAAAATAAGAGCCGGAGCTTAAATTCAGATCAAAAGAGGGAGGGGAGGACGAAGGACAACAAATTGTACATCTAGATCTAGAAGCCATAAAACAACCTGCGGCCCCAAAGAATATCATATCCTACTATTAGATTAAGTGTCATATTCGAGCCCATAACACTAGATTATCTGGGCAGGTCCCCCAGATGTGCCTCATAGAGCCTTGTGCGGCATCACATCTCCAACATACACTCGAGGAACCTGGGGATATTCTGGAGAGCTGATGGGGGGTTACTGGTACCGGTGATATAAAACCTTCCTAAACTTTTTGAAATTTCAGATTAAATTTGCTTCAGTCCCAATCGACTTGCTCATCCCCATGTTGAGCTAACATGTCACTATGTGGGAGGACAAAAACAAGAAAGCAATATTATGTGTTGGGTTCTAAGAAGGCAAAAATGTTGGCGCCAGATAAGGGTTTCCCACCCATCATCTCAAAAATGGGGGACACCATTCTACAGTTCGCCTCATACAGCAGAGAGGATAGGTTCACCCCGACCAGACATGGATTCCAGCTGAAATTTTCAGAGATGGGGGGGGATGGGTGTAGACTTGCCCATCCACAGTGACCAAAGAAAAAGCCGTATTGTAAAGTCCCAGAATCACAAATATTCCAGAACTTCAGCTGATCCAGCAGAGAAGCCAAATAATACCAATACCGGATCCTCGGACATCCCGATCCTCCTGGTGAGGCCGGTAAATACAACATTTGGGCAGAACCCCCCGCTCATTCTCAGGGCGGGTAATAAATGATTCAGGGACACAAATTGGAAGGTTGAGAAAATTGGAATAACTTGGGGGGTATTCTCTATCTGCCTCAGTTCTGCCAGTCCATGAGATGGGAAGATCGGACCGTTTCTAGGGAAATAAGTGTTGCAGTCGTAGTTGGTCGTGTAGAGGACGTCCATATCCAAGATTAGGGATTCGGTAGCGACCACTTTATGATGCCTAATAGAACCAAACTCAGTGACGTGAAATAGAGCGCGCTCTGGAGCTGCACAATATAACACCGCCAGCTAATACACCTATACGGTGTTCAGTGGGTCCTATCTGTATCCCTGAGATATTAGGGATGAGTTGAGTGAAGGGTATGGTATATAGAGCTATTATAGAGGAAGGAATAGGTCCAGTAAAACCAAAATGGACCTCTTTGAGGCCGCCCCAATGTAGGAGGTTGAAGGCCTTCTCCGCATTCAGGTGGATGTTATAATGTGTGGACATACCATGTCAGGGCCACTATAGAGGCCTTATACTATGTGGGAGTACAAAGAGACATGGAATGGGCAGAGCCAAAGTGCAAGTGGGTCTTACTATATGTGAATTTGCTGCAGAGTAAATAGCGCGCCCCATGCTCTGTCCCTCAAGCTCAGGGAAGCCCCTCATCAGGGTGGGCGCACTGCTGTGATGTATGTGTGCCCGGGAGCAGTGAGGTAAGTACTGGCTGGGGGCCACTAATGGGGGGACAGTAAACTGTGCGGGGCCACTGCTGGGGATATGGAACAATAAATCTGTTACTCAGACACAACCTCTAATTTTTTCCATGTGTGGCCCATTTGCCTGTTGGTGTTTGAGAGCCCTGATCTAATCCCAGACCTCAGGCTAATAGTCACATGAATGGCTAAGGTGGTGGCTACCATTGTTTCTGCAAAGGGATAGAAGTCCTCACATAACAGAAGGAGCCTTTTTAGAAAGATCTTATGTTCCTGTCTTACAGCCCAATTATTTCACACAATGGTGTCACAGGGGATACAAGGAGTGGCAGAACTTTACATTTCTCAGCCCCCATTGTGTGCACACAGCAGTATCAAGATGGAGGAGGAGGTGGGGGGGGCTTTCTTAAAGACAAAATAGCTGATCTTATGTTTCAGTAACTGCTATTGACTGTTGTGCGCATATAAATTAGCTCATCCATATGCACCTAACAATATGCAAATACTTCAATGGACTTAGGCGTTACAAGATCTTATCTTAAGTGAACCTTGTACTGGGAGATTTCAGCTCTCTCAGGGGTCTATGTACAGTCATGGCCAAAAGTTTTGAGAATGATACAAATATTAATTTTTACAAAGTCTACTGCTTCAGTTTTTCTAATGGCAATTTGCATATACTCCAGAATGTTATAAAGAGTGATCAGCTTAACAGCAATTACTTGCAAAGTCAATATTTGCCTAGAAAATGAACTTTATCCCCCAAAACACATTTCAACATCATTGCAGCCCTGCCTTAAAAGGACCACCTAACATCGTTTCAGTGATTGCTCCATTAACACAGGTGTGGGTGTTGATGAGGACAGGGCTGGAGATCAATCTGTCATGATTAAGTAAGAATGACACCACTGGACACTTTAAAAGGAGGCTGGTGCTTGCCATCATTGTTTCTCTTCTGTTAACCATGGTTATCTCTAAAGAAACACGTGCAGTCATCATTGCACTGCACAAAAATGGCCTAACTGGGAAGAGTATTGCAGCTAGAAAGATTGCACCTCAGTCAACAATCTATCGCATCATCAAGAACTTCAAGGAGAGAGGTTCCATTGGTGCCAAAAAGGCTCCAGGGCGCCCAAGAAAGACCAGCAAGCGGCAGGACCGTCTCTTAAAAGTGTTTCAGCTGCGGGATGGGGCTACCAGCAGTGCAGAGCTTGCTGAGGAATGGCAGCAGGCAGGTGTGAGTGCATCTGCACGCACTGTGAGGCGGAGACTCTTGGAGCAAGGCCTGGTCTCAAGGAGGGCACAAAGAAGCCACTTCTCTCCAGAAAAAACATCAGGGACAGACTGATATTCTGCAAAAGGTACAGGGAGTGGACTGCTGAGGACTGGGGGAAAGTCATTTTCTCTGATGAATCCCCTTTTCGATTGTTTGGAACATCTGGAAAACAGCTTATTCGGAGAAGAAGAGGTGAGCGCTACCACCAGTCTTGTCTCATGCCAACTGTCAAGCATCCTGAAACCATTCATGTGTGGGGTTGCTTCTCAGCCAAGGGAATCGGCTCTCTCACAGTCTTGCCTAAAAACACAGCCATGAATAAAGAATGGTACCAGAATGTCCTCCAAGAGCAACTTCTCCCAACCGTCCAAGAGCAGTTTGGCGCTCAACAATGCCTTTTCCAGCATGATGGAGCACCTTGCCATAAAGCAAAGGTGATAACTAAATGGCTCAGGGAACAAAACAGAGATTTTGGGTCCATGGCCTGGAAACTCCCCAGATCTTAATCCCATTGAGAACTTGTGGTCAATCATCAAGAGGCGGGTGGACAAACAAAAACCAACAAATTCAGACAAAATTAAAGCATTGATTCTGCAAGAATGGACTGCTATCAGTCAGGATTTGGTCCAGAAGTTGATTGAGAGCATGCCAGGGAGAATTGCAGAGGTCCTGAAGAAGAAGGGTCAACACTGCAAATATTGACTTGCTGCATTAACTCATTCTAACTGTCAATATAAGCTTCTGTTACTCATAATATGAATGCAATTCTATTTCTGTATGTGATAAAAACATCTGACAAACACACATAAAAACCAGAGGGCAGCAGATCATGTGAAAATAGAATATTTGTGTCATTCTCAAAACTTTTGGCCATGACTGTAGACTCCATTCACTTCTTCACTGAACCTATATGATGTGTGGAGACTGCATAGACCAGGGGGAGGCAGCCTATTATGTACATTGTGTCGCTTTATATAAAAATACAAAATCCAGGATGAGGGGCTCAGTGTGCCATAAATTGTCAACCCCTACATAAAAGTCTTTATAAGATGGGACTTACAGCTGTAATATAGAGTGCAGTTACCTGAGTATTACAGCTGTGAACCTGAACCTGGACAAAGGGAACAAACCACAGATTCCTGAAATACTGGAACCCGTATTATTATTCGTATTTTTATTACATTAATTTCATTACGATTATTATATTAATTCCATGGTGCTGGACATTATTATATTAATTCCATACTTCTGTACATTTAAGGGTTTACATACCATACACACCACAAGTACCATACTAACTGTGAGCAGCTGGTACAGTGGGACAGAGGGCCACAAGGGCTTACATTCTATCAGAGAGGGGGATAGAGACAGTAGGTGAGGGGAGAATCTATTCAGATAGTGATCTGGTGGCAGTAGTGTTATTGTAGGCCTTCCTTGAGTCTTCAAGGTCCTCTTGTGACTGTGGGGGACAGTCTGATGTGTCTTGGTATTGAGTTCCAGAGTATGGAGTATATATGGGGGAAGTCTTGGAGACGGTTGTGATAAGAGCAGAATGTAGTAGTAGTGAGAGGATCGGAGGTTACGTGTGGGCAGGTAGCGGGAGATTAGGTCAGAGATGTATGGATGAGACAGGCTATGGGCAGCCTTGTACAGCCTTGAACATTTTAAACTAGTTGCTGGGCGATGGGTAACCACTGAAGGGACCGGCAGAAGGGAGCGGCGGATGAGAGACCAGAGGAGAGGAGTAGACTATGGCTGCTAGACATTATGGGACTCTGGACAACAGAGCGGTAATGTCTGGTCCAGAGAGATAGATTGGATGGTCATAGGCGTAGTCATGGTATTGAAAACTGTGAGATTCTAGGAGTTGGCCAAGGCCGGAGGTGTAGATGGAGAACAGGAGGGGACCCAGGACAGAGCCTTGGGGGACACCTACAGAAAGAGGGCGCAGTGAGGAGGTGGTGTGTGAGTGGGAGACGCTGAATGTGCGGCTGGTGAGGTATGAGGAGATCCAGGAGAGGGCCAAGTCTGTGATGCCAAGGGATGAGGGAATTTGTAACAAGAAGGAGTGGATGAAGGCGAAGGAAATGTCAAGGAGGGAAGAGAAGTAGATCGTGTATATTTTTGTACAATGGAGAAAAAGACACGGACCGCACATCCCAATCTTATACATTGATCTAATGCTTCTCAGCAAAATCTACAAACATGAACACGAGGTTCTTAGTATACCTATTGATCAAGGTGTATAAGCCCACTAGCCACTTCACAGCGACCTCTATATAGGGGGTCCCTACTGTACTGGGTGCGGCGCTGCTCAGCGACCTCCACCGCAATGCAGCGCCCAGCAACACCACTGCCGCCAGACAAAGCCCCCAGGCTCTGGCCCACCCCACAGGAGCGGCAGACACCATGCAGCACCGCACCATGTGAACAGAACTCAAAAAATTCACCTTACCACATTGCTTCAATCAGAGGACTGAGCGCTTGTAGGTGCGGCCCTTTTGCAGTCTCCTGCTAATTAAAAACACCTGGACCAAATGGAAAGAGGCGTGTACCAAGCTGTGTATCTAATCCTGTGTGATACTGTCTGCTGAGCTGTGTATCTAATCATATCCTGTGTGATAGTGTCTGCTGAGCTGTGTATCTAATCCTATCCTGTGAGATACTGTCTGCAGAGCTGTGTATCTAATCCTATCATGTGTGATACTGTCTACTGAGCTGGGTATGTAATCCTATCCTGTGTGATACTGTCTGCAGAGCTGTGTATCTAATCCTATCATGTGTGATACTGTCTACTGAGCTGGGTATCTAATCCTATCCTGAGTGATACTGTCTGCTGAGCTGTGTATCTAATCCTATCCTGTGTGATACTGTCTGCTGAGCTGTGTATCTAATCCTATCATGTTTCATACTGTGGTGCTGAGCTGTGTATCTAATCCTATCCTGTGTGATCGTTTCTGCTGAGCTGTGTATCTAATCCTATCATGTGTGATCCTGTCTGCTGAGCTGTGTATCTAATCCTATCATGTGTGATCCTGTCTGCTCAGCGGTGTATCTAATCCTATCCTAAGTGATACTGTCTGCAGAGCCATGTATCTAATCCAATCATGTGTGATACTGTCTACTGAGCTGGCTATCTAATCCTATCAGATGTGATACTGTCTGCTGAGCTGCTGTATCTAATCCTGTCATGTGTCATACTGTCTGTTGAGCTGTGTATCTAATCCTATCAGATGTGATACTGTCTGCTGAGCTGTGTATCTAATCCTGTCATGTGTCATATTGTCTGTTGAGCTGTGTATCTAATCCTTTCATGTGTGATACTCTCTGCTGAGCTGTGTATCTAATCATATCCTGTGTGATACTGTCTGGGCTTCACCTCATGTAGAGGACGTATACTAGTGATCCCACACAGTATAATGTCCCCCAGCAGTGACCCCACACAGTATAGTGTCCCCCAGCAGTGACCCCACACAGTATAATGTCCCCCAGCAGTGATCCCACAGAGTATAATGTCCCCCAGTAGTGACCCCACACAGTATAATGTCCCCCAGCAGTGACCCCACACAGTATATTGTCCCCCAGCAGTGACCCCACACAGTATATTGTCCCCCAGCAGTGACCCCACACAGTCAGGGCCGGTTTTAGACAAAGTGGGGCCCTGGGCAAAATTAAAAGTGGGGCCCCAAACGCTGATATGCAAACAACACCATCGTCTTCCAGTGACAACCCCTATAATAACGCCTCCTTTCTGCCAACAAAAAAGTAATAACAAGCCCCATTTTACCACACACAATTCAAATGAGCACCTTTGTACCAGCTATTAGATTTTTGCACCCAGTCATCAGTTATTATAGCGCCTCCTTATAAATAATAGCACCTGGTTATAAATAATATTACACCATTATCAGTAATAGCTCCCTTATAAATGATAAATAGTGCCCTGTATCAGTAATATCCCCCCCTTATCAGTAACAGTCACCCCGTAAAAATAATACTGCTCCCTTATAAATAATAGCCCCCTCATAAATAATAGTTACCCTTATAAATAATAGTCCCCATTATCACTAATAGCCCCCTTTATGAATAAGCCCCACTCAACAATTATACCCCCTTTATAAACAGTTCCCCCCTTATAAATAATAGCCCATCTTATAAATAATAGTTCCCCCTTATAATAGCCCCCTCATATTTAAGTTTCCCAATTATATATAGTAACCCACCCTTATATATAATAGTTTTCCGTTATACAGTGTCAGACTGAAGGGCCTTAGGCCCACCAGAGGATCTTGTTCTGGGGCCCCACCCAACAGCTTCCTGCTAATATCCTACACCCCGGCTCCTTCACTGAAGTCTTACATCTGTGCTGACTATCTGGTGTTACTGAGTATGTTCCCAGTATAGTCAGCCCCTATAGTACTGTGCAGGTCCCAATAACTCCATGGAAAGCTCATGCACAGTACTGTATGGGGAATGACATGGTCATTGAGCACTACACGTATGTGCAAGATTATATAGTGAGGGAGCTGTGATGCAGACATAGCACACAGGGCTGCCAGCAGGAATTTTGAGCCCCCCCCCACAGTATAATGCTCCACATGGTATATAGTTCTCCACAGTATACGATACTCCCCTGAGCCCTCCACAGTTTCCCCACATGGTATATAATGCTCCACAGTGGCCCCACACAGTATAAAATGCTCCCCTGAGCCCCCATGTTATATAAGGCTCCACACAATATAATACTCCACAGTAGCCCACAAAGTATACTACCCCTTAGTGGCCCCAGATAGTGCAATATGCTCCCCAGCAGCCCCACACAATATAATATGCTCCATACAGTATAATATGCACCCCACAGTGCCCCCCAGTATAATGCTCCACAGTGGTCTAACATAGTATAACATGCTCCACAATGGCCTCCACACAGTATGATATACTACCCAGAGGGGTTCCCCCAGTATAATGCTCCACAGTGGTCCCCCCCAGTATAATATGCTGCCCACAGTCCCCCCCAGTATAATGCTCTACAATGGCCCCACAGAGTATAACATGCTCCCGAAAAGCCCCACACAATATAATACACTCCACAGTGGCCCCACACAGTATAACCGGATCCCCACACTGCCCCTTCCCCCCAGTATAAAGCTCCACAGTGGCCCATAGTATAATATGCTCTCCAGAGAGCCCCCACTAGTATAATGCTCCACAGTGCCCCTCCCCCAGTATTTTGCTCCACAGTGGCCCCACACAATTTATTATGCTCCCCAGAGCGTCCCCCAGTATAATGTTCCACAGTAGGCCCCACGCAGTATAATATGCTCCCCAGAGGGCTCCCTAGTATAATGTTCCTTAGTTCCCCCCCGCAAAATGCCCCACAGTGGCGCCACACAATATAATATGCTCTGCTGATGGCCTCCCCCAAAATAATGCTCCACAGTGACCCCACTCAGTATAACATACGCCAGAATGGCCTCCACACAGTATAATATACTGCCCAGAGAGGTTACCCCAGTATAATGCTCCACAGTGGCCCAAAACAGTATAATATGATCTCCAGAGCCCCCCCCCCCCAGTATAATGCTCCAGAGTGGCCCAAAACAGTATAATATGCTCTCCAGAGCCGCCCCCCCCATACACTGGGGTCACTTTGGAGCATTATACTGGGGGGCCCCTCTGGAGCGCATAATGCTCCAAAGTAACCCCACAGAATATAACATGCTCTCCAGAGGGCCCCCTCCCCAGTATAATGCTCCACAGTGGCCCAAAACAATATATATGCTATCCAGAGGGGGCCCCGTAGTATAATGCTCCACAGGGGGCCCACACAGTATAATATGCTATCCAGAGGGGGCCCCCTAATATAATGCTCCACAGTGGCCCTACACAGTATAATATGCTTTCCAGAGGGGCCCCCCAGTATAATGCTCCACAGGGGCCCTACAGTGCTATTATTATATTATATTCTGGGGTCTCTTCAGACCCCAGAGTATAATAATCGAAGGCCCAGAAGAGATAAGGGAAAATAACAAACAGTTATACTTACCTTGTCTTACCTCTCCTGGGCCTCCTCGCGCTGCTCCACTATCACCGCCGGCGACCGCTTCCTCTTCTCTGCGGCTGACGTCACGCATTGTGGACGTCATCGCTGAGGCCTATGTTTGGGCCTCAGCGATTACGTGAGGCAGGCTGTCAGTACGCCCCACGTGACCGCTGTAGCCAGGCCTCAGCGGTGATGTCCGGAACGCCGGAAGATGACGTCGAACGCCAAGCCAAGGACAGGTGAGTAAAAATGTTTGTTATTTTTACTCACATCTGAAAGGGACCCTGTGGCACATGACGCTGGGTCCCTTTCTGTTATTAATATGGCAGTCCTGACTCCGGGATCCCGAGTAATCAGGCTCCGGACCCCGGGGGCCCCTTTGGGGACTGGGCCCTGGGCAGTTGCCCAGTTTGCGCCCCCTAACGCCGGCCCTGCACACAGTATAATGTACCCCAGCAGTGCCCACACAGTATAATGTCCCCCAGCAGTGACTCCACACAGTATAATGTCCCCCAGCAGTGACCCCACACAGTATAATGTCCCTCAGCAGTGACCCCACACAGTATAATGTACCCCAGCAGTGACCCCACACATTATAATGTCCCCCAGCAGTGACCCCACACAGTATAATGTCCCCCAGCAGTGAATTCCCCGCCAGTACTTACCTCACTGCTCTTGATCTCTCTCTTTTCCCCTGCATGGGAAGTGGAAGAGAGCAGGAGGTGGCGGGGAGCGGAGAGGTAAGTATGGACACTGAAGGTGCCCCAAGCTTGTAGGTCACAGGTCTAATGTGGCCCATGGCCTACAAAATCTGAAAGCTTTAGGAGCAGGTTGGGGCTTCTTCTCCAGCTGGATTGGCAGAAGAGGGGAGAAAGCTGAGGGCCACAGATAATAGCCTCAGGGGCCACGTGTCTGAGACCCCTGATATATACAGTACATTAGATTAAAGCACTGCTCAGGTTTTGGTGGCCATCTTGTTGTATTCACTTGGCATCCTCAGTAGATATGGTATGAACCAATACTGGTTATGTTGACCCTGCGGTGTCCCTCTTGGACCAGCCCTGTGTCTGACCAGACAGTCAGTGCTCCTCTGCCATGTGCAATGGTTTTATCCATTCCCTACCCCATACAGAATCCCCAATAGTGAGAGCTTTGCCCCACAAACTATTGGCTGCACCTTGGCTGCATTCATCACTCACCCATTTCATGTTGATGTACATTATTTTATTAATTCCATGATGCTGGACATTATTAAATTAATCCCATGGTTCTCTGTACATTATTATATTAATTCCATGGTGCTCTGTACATTATTATATTAATTCCATGCAGCTCCGTGTACAAGTGGGAGACGCTGAATGTGCGGCTGGTGAGGTATGAGGAGATCCAGGAGAGGGCCAAGTCTGTGATGCCAAGGGATGAGGGAATTTGTAACAAGAAGGAGTGGACTGAGGCCACTACTGATGTGTTCTGTTGTGCGCATTTATTAATAAACTTTAACCTATCCACAGGATGATGGACACAGAAATAATCGGCCCAGGGGAGGTGCTGAAACATAACAATCACTGATACTGACCTTCACTCACCTCTCCTGGGCAACCTTGAGGTGTCTGGCGATTGCCCCATTGTTACACGCCCAGGGTCACCACTGAGGCCTGTGATTGGGCCTCAGCCGTTATGTGGGGAATGCTGATGTCATGATGTTATGACACAGGCCTAGATAACCTCTGAGGCCCAATGACATGTATGTTTTAACATGTCAGAGGCTGAAACCTCTGATGATAACTCTGACGTTAGACTTTACAAGGCCACTACTATGGATATGTAACAATAAATCTGTAAGACATGCATCCCACCAACTTCTAATTTTTGTGTTGTCATTTGCCCGGCTGAGTTTGGGACCCCTGATCTAATCCCAGACCTCAGGCTAATAGTCACATGAATGGCTAAGGTGGTGGCTACCATTGTTACTGCAAAGGGATAGAAGTCCTCACATAACAGAAGGAGCCTCTTTACAAAAATCTTATGTTCTTGCCCTAAATCCCAATTAACACAATGGTGTTACTGTGGGCACAAGGAGTGACAGAACTTTACATTCCTCAGCCTCCATTTTGTGTACACAACAGTATCAAGAAGGAGGAGGTGGGGGGGGGGCTTTCTTTAATAAAGATAAAATAGCTGATCTTCCTTATAGATGAGACAATTTATATGCGCCTAACAATAGGCAGTTACTTCAATGGACTTAGGTCCTGATCTTAGGTGATACCTCTACTTGAAGATTTCAGATTTCTCAAGTGTATCTCGGCGTACAGCATATCCCTTTAAATAAAAATAAAATCCAGTATGAGGGGCTCCATGTGTCGTGGGTTGTCGACCCCTATATAAAAGTCTTTATAAAATGGGACTTACAGCTGTAATATAGAGTGCGTGGGTTTCCTCCCACACTCCAGAGACCTCCTGATAGGGAATGTAGATTGTGAGCCCTATATGGGACAGAGACTGACAATATATCTGTAAAGCGCTGCGGAATATGATGGCGCTATACAAGTAAGCATAATAAATAAATAAAAAATATTAATTCCATGATTCTCTATACAATATTATATTAATTCCACGGTGCTGTATATTATTATATTAATTCCAGGGTGCTCTGTACATTATTATATTAATTCCATGGTGCTGTATATTATTATATTAATTCCAGGGTGCTCTGTACATTATTATATTAATTCCAAGGTGTTGTACATTAATATATTAACCCCTTCAAGAAAAATCACGTAAATATATGTGATTTAGCGTGATGGGGTGTAATGAAAGGACTCAGGAGCTAAGCCTTCTCCATATACAGGACAGATGCCGGCTGTATAACACAGCCAGCGCCCGCCGCTAACAGCTGCAATCGGTACCGACACTGATTGCAGCTGTAAACAGTTTAGATGCCACGGTTAAATGTGAACGCAGCATCTAAAGTGCGCGAGCGCTGTGGGCACCACTATGTTTGGCCGATCAGTTGCCATGACAGTTTGGAGCCTATTGAAGGCTCCCAGGCTTGTCATTAGGCAGCATGTAATAGAAGTGAATGGATTTTCCAATACATTACAATATATTAGTATTGCAGTTTATAGTATGAGCGATCAGAACCCCTAGGGGGTGAAAGAAAAAAGAAAAAAGTTTTTAAAAGTATAAAAAAAACACACAAAACACAAAAGTTCTAATCCCGCCCCCTTTCCCTAGATCACATATAAAAATAAATAAACAATAATAACCATAAACCCTTTAGGTATCTGGCACTCAAATATGTCAAAAATATTAAAAAAATATAAATATTTATCCCATACGTTGAACGGCGTAGCGGGGAAAAAAATCAAAATGGCCAAATGGCTCTTTTTTCAACACTTTGCCTCCTATAAAAAAATAGAATAAAAAGAAATCAAACCATAAGAACTACCCCAAAATGTCATCAATAAAAACACCATCTTGTCCCACATAAAAAAAAATGCCATACCAAGTTCCATACACATAAATATAAGAAAGTTACTGGTGTCACAATATGACGACACAAAATTTATTTTCTATTTTGCAAAGATTTACATTTTTTAAGAGGTATTAAAACATTACAAATACTATATAAATTTGGTATCGCCGTGATCATCCTGACCAGCAGAATACAGGTAACTATATACACATGTGGACAAAATTGTTGGTCCCCTCCCTCGTTTAATGAAAGAAAAACCCACAATGGTCACAGAAATAACTTGAATCTGACAAAACTGGAATTTGCCGAACTACATGTTCACAAGCCACAAAGCTTCTGGGAGAATGTCCTATGGACAGATGAGCCAAAAATTAAAATTTTTGGCAAGGCACATCAGCTCTATGTTCACAGATGGAAACGTGAAGCCTATCTTGAAAAGAACACTGTCCCTACTGTGAGACATGGAGGAGACTCTGTTATGTTCTGGGGCTGCTTTGCTGCATCTGGCACAGGGTGTCTTGAATCTGTGCAGGGTACAATGAAATCTCAAGACTATCAAGGGATTCTAGAGAGAAATGTGCTGCCCAGAGTCAGAAAGCTTGGTCTCAGTCGCAGGTCATGGGTCTTGTAATAGGATAATGACCCCAAACACACAGCTAAAAACACCCAAGAATGGCTAAGAGGAAAATATTGGACTATTCTGAAGTGGCCTTCTATGAGCCCTGACCTAAATCCTATTGAGCATCTTTGGAAGGAGCTGAAACATGCTGTCTGGAAAAGGCACCCTTCACACCCGAGACAAGTGGAGCAGTTTGCTCATGAGGAGCGGCCAAAATCCCTGCTGAGAGGTGCAGAAGTCTCATTGACAGTTACAGGAATCGTCTGATTGCAGGGATTGCCTCAAAAGGTTGTGCAACTAAATATTAAGTTAAGGGAACCATCATTTCTGTCCAGGCCTGTTTCATGAGTTTTCCTTTAGAAAAAATTCTGTTGAAGCCTGGTTGGAAAGCAAAGTCTGACTTTCATTTGTTCATTTTCATAGAATTTTTATATATTATTACTTTTGTCAGATTCAAGTTATTTCTATGACCATTGTGGGGTTTTCTTTCATTAAACGAGGGGGACCAACAATTTTGTCCACGTGTGTATATATCTCGCCATGATCGTCCTGACCCGTAGAATACAGGTAACATCTTACTTTTGCCACATAGTAAATTCCATAAAAATTAAACCCATAAGAAATTGGCACAAATGCGTTTTTTTTCCAATTCGACCTCATTCAGAATTTATTTCCAGCTTCCTAGTGCAGGATATTGAATGGTGCCATTACAAGGTACACTTTGCTTCACACACAATAAGCCATTATGTGACTCAGTGAACTGAAACATGAAAAAATTATGGCTCTTGAAATAAAGAGAGGGAAAAACGGAAATGCAAAAATGAAAATTGGCTATGGCATGAAAGGGTTAATTTCATAGTGTTCTGTAGATTATTATACTAATTCCATGGTGCTCTGTACAATATCATATTAATTCCATGGTGCTGGACATTATTATATTGATTTCATGGAAGTATGTACATTATTATATTAATTCCATGTGCTGTAAACTATTTTTTTAAATTCCATGGTGTATATAGTTTTAATATTATATAAATTCCAAGGT
>CAMRHE010000570.1:810000-822500 GCA_947044405.1 Leptodactylus fallax | reverse complement strand
GTCTATCATACTTATATTATTACATGGTATATATTATTATTATTATTATTATGGGTTCCAGTTTTATTAATTTTATGCTGTACATTATAATAATTCCTTGTTATATATTATTTCATTTTTTACATGTGCCTTATATTATTATATTAATTCTGTTGTGTATTATTATTATTATTATTGTTATTAATTATTTTTATTACTATTTTATTATTATTATTATTATTATTCCACAGTATACATTATTACATTATTATATGATTTTCATGTGCTGTACATTATTAATTCTATTTATAATTAGTACTATTAGTTATTATAATTTATTCCATAATTAATTCTATGGTGTACATTATTATTTTCATTATTATTATTATTATTATTATTTTATTGATTTCACAATATACATTATTATATGATTTTCATGTGCTGTACATTATTATATTAATTCCATGGTGTATAATATTTTTATTATTGTTGTTATTATTATTATTATTATTATCATCTCCATGATGTTGGACATTATTATATTAATTTAATGTGCTATACATTATTATAATAAATCTATCATGTACAATGTTATCATTGTTATTATTATTATTATTATTATTATTATATTGTATATCATGGAATTAAAAAAACTGATGTACCGCACATGGAAGTAATATAATAATTTATAGCACCATGGAATAAATAATAATAATAATAATAATAATGTACACCAGTAATAATAATAGTTCTATGGTCTACATTATTATTTAAATTGAATGGTGTTCTGTACATTATTATATTCCATGATGTACAATATTATTATGATTAGTTTATTGGTTTACATTAATATATTTATTCCATGTGCTGTACATTATTATATTATTCCATGGTGTACAATATTAATATATATACATTCTTATATTAATTCCATGTGCTGTACATTATTATATTACTTCCATGATATACAATATTACCATTATTATTATTATTATTATTATTATTATTATTATTATTATTATTATTATTATATTATTATTTCAATGGTATCTAATATTGCTATTATTATTATTATCATTATCCTTATTATTATTATTAATTGCATGTTGTACACTATATTAATTCCTTATGCTGTACATTATTATATTGATTGTGCAGCTGCTGGAACGGGGATCCTGCTATAACCTTCTCTTATTACCTTCCTTGCCTTCCCGAATGCTGTGTATGCAATGAGCGCTGTATACACCGCTATGGGTACCGCCATGTTGCGGCTCCCATCTGACCTGGTGGTCACGTGACCCAATGGGATCAACATGTGTTACATGTGCTACAGGACCCGAATCAGCTCTATAAGCTCTATAGTAACGTGCAGGAGGCTGTATTCCTCCTGCAACTGGGGCTAAATGGGGCTAAATATACAGTGGAAATCAGCCTCCCCAACAAAAAAACTGAACAGATATCCCCAGAGGCCTCCACACATGGACAAAATTGTTGGTACCCCTCATTTAATGAAAGAAAAACCCACAATGGTCACAGAAATAACTTGAATCTGACAAAACTGGAATTTGTCAAACTACATGTTCACAAGCCACAAAGCTTCTGGGAGAATCTCCTATGGACAGATGAGACAAAAATCAAAATTTTTGGCAAGGAACATCAATTCTATGTTCACAGACGGAAAAATAAAACATGTCTTGAAAAGAACACTGTCCCTACTGTGAAACATGGAGGAGGCTCTGTTATGTTCTGGGGCTGCTTTGCTGCATCTGGCACAGGGTGTCTTGAATCTGTGCAGGGTACAATGAAATCTCAAGACGATCAAGGGATTCTAGAGAGAATTGTGCTGCCCAGTGTCAGCAATCTTGGTCTCAGTTGCAGGTCATGGGTGTTGCAACTGGATAATGACCCAAAATACACAGCTAAAAACACCCAAGAATAGCTAAGAGGAAAACATTGGAATATTCTGAAGTGGCCTTCTATGAGCCCTGACCTAAATCCTATTGAGCATCTTTGGAAAGAGCTGAAACATGCCGTCTGGAAAAAGGCACCCTTCAAACCCGAGACAAGTGGAGCAGTTTGCTCATGAGGAGTGGCCAAAATACCTGCTGAGAGGTGCAGAGGTCTCATTGACAGTTACAGGAATCGTTTGATTGCAGTGATTGCCTCAAAAGGTTGTGCTACAAAATATTAAGTTAAGGGAACCATCATTTCTGTCCAGGCCTGTTTCATGAGTTTTCTTTTTAAAAAAAATCCTGTTGAAGCCTGGTTGAAAAGCAATGTCTGACGTTCATTTTCATAGAATTTTGATATATTATTACTTTTGTCAGATTCAAGTTATTTCTGTGACCATTGTGGATTTTTCTTTCATTAAACGAGGGGTACCAACAATTTTGTCCACGTGTGTATAATCATTTCATGGTGTTCATTATTATATTAATTATATAATGTACAATATTATTGTTCTTATTAATTCCATGTGCTATAAATTAATATATAAATTTCATGGTGTACAACATTACTATTGTTATTATATTAATTCTATGGTGCTGTACATTATTATATTACTTCCATAATGCTGCATATCATTATATTACCCATCGTGCTCTTTACACTATTATAATAGTCCCATGGTGTTGTACATTATTATATTAATGATATGTTGTGTTCCATGTTGCTGCATAATATCATATTAATCCCATCATGCTCTTTACACTATTATAATAATCCCATGGTGTTGTACATTAATAAATACATTTTATGTGTTCTCTACATTATTATATTCCATGATTATCTGTACAGTAGAATATTAATTCCATGGTACTGTATGTTTTTATATGAAATCCATGGTGCTCTGTACAATATTATTTTAATTTAAGTCAATGGTGATGGACATTATTATATTTAATTCTATGATGCTCTGTACATTATTGTATTAATTCTATGTGCTGTACAATAATATATTATTTCATAGTAAACAATATTATATTTATTCCGTGGTCTACAATATTAATATGTTGTTATTATTATTATTATTATTAATAAATTAATTCCATGGTATACAATATCATTAATATTGATATTATTATTATTATTATTATTATTATTATTATTATTATATTAATTCCATGGTGAGGTACAATATAACATGATTTCCATGTGCTATACATTATTATATTAATTTCATGGTGTACATTATTATTATTATTAATAATAATAATAATAATAATAATAATAATAATAATAATAATTTCATGGTTCTGGACATAATTATATTAATTCTATGTGATATATATTGTTATATTAATTCCATGGTGTACAATATTAATATACATACATTATATTAATTCCATGACACTGTAAATTATTATATTATTTTCATGTGCTAGACATTATTATAATAATTTAATGGTTTATTATTATTATTTTATTTTTATTTTATTATTATTTAATTTTAATTCAATTATGCTGGTGTACATGGTGTACATTATATTATTTCCATGTGCTGTACATTATTATATTAAATCCCTGGTGTACATTATTATTATTATTATTATTATTATTATTATTATTATTATTATTATTACGATTATAATAAGCCTATGATACTGGACATTTTTATATTAATTCTATGTGCTGTATATTAATTCTATGTGCAGTATATATATATATATATATATATATATATATATATATATACTAATTTCATGGAGTACATTGATATATTAATTCCATGTGCTAGACATTATTATATTAATTACATGGTATATATTATTATTATTATGGGTTCCAGTTTTATTAATTTTATGCTGTACAGTATAATAATTCCTTGTGTTATACAGTTTCATTTTTTACATGTGCCTTATATTATTATATTAATTCTGTTGTGTATTATTATTATTATTATTATTATTATTATTGTTATTAATTATTTTTATTACTATTTTATTATTATTATTATTCAACGGTATACACTATTACATTATTATATGATTTTCATGTGCTGTACATTATTAATTCTTTAATTATTAATGATGTACATTATTATAATTATTATTATTAGTTATAATTTATTCTATAATTAATTCTATGGTGTACATTATTATTATTATTATTATTATTTTATTGATTTCACAATATACATTATTATATGATTTTCATGTGCTGTACATTATTATATTAATTCCATGGTGCATAATATTTTTATTATTGTTATTATTATTATTATTATTATTATTATTATTATCTCCATGATGTTGGACATTATTATATTAATTTCATGTGCTATACATTATTATAATAATTCTATCATGTACTATGTTATTATTTTTATTATTATTATATTGTATACCATGGAATTAAAAAAACTGATGTACCGCACATGGAAGTAATATAATAATTTATAGCACCATGGAATAAATAATAATAATAGTTATATGGTCTACATTATTATTTAAATTGAATGGTGTTCTGTATATATTCGTTTACATTAATATATTTATTCCATGTGCTCTACATTATTATATTATTCCATGGTGTACAATATTAATATATATACATTCTTATATTAATTCCATGTGCTGTACATTATTATATTACTTCCATGATATACAATATTACCATTGTTGTTATTATTATTATTATTATTATTATATTAATTTTATAGTGTACATTATTATATTAATTGCTTGTGCTGTACATGATATTAATTCCATGTGCCTTACATTATTATAATAATTCCATGGTATATTATAATTGTTATTATTATTTTAATATGTCCATGGTACTCTGTACATTATTATATTATTTCTATGGTGCTATACATTACAATATTAATTCTATATGTTGCATATTATTATATTGATCCTATGGTGTACATTATTATATTAATGTCACAGTGTACAAAATTATATTATTATTATTATTATTATTATTATTATTATATATTGATTCCATAACACTGGGCATTATTGTATTATTTAAATGTGCTGGACATTATTATATTAATTTCATGGTATACAATAGTACTATTATTATTATTATTATTATTAGTATTATTTTATGGTGTACATTATATTAATTCCTTGTGCTGTAGATTATTATCTCCTTGGTGCTAGACATTAATATATTAATTATACTTGTCGCACATTATTATATTAATCTCATGGTGTACATTATTATAATAAATCAATGGTGTACAATATTATACAGTGCTACGGAATATGTTGGCGCTATATAAATAAAATGTATTATTATTATTATATTATTTCCATGGTGCTGTACATTATAACAATAATTCCATGTGCCATATTAGATTAATTTCATAGTATACAATATTGTTATTATTTTTATTATTATTATGTCCATGGTGTTGTACATTATTATATTAATTCCATGGAATACAATATTTTTTATTATCATTATTAATTCCATAATGCTGTAAACTATTATATGAATTCTATGTGCTGTACATTATGATATTAATTCCATGGAGTGCAATATTATTATTATTATTATTATTATTATTATTATTATTATTATATACATTTCTTGGTGCTGGTCCTTATTATTTTAATTCTGTTGGTGTTGTACACTATTATAATAATTTTATGGTGTTCTACAGTAATAAATTAATTTTATGTGTTCTCTACATTAATATATTAATTCCATGATGATCTGTACAGTAGAATATTAATTCCATGGTTCTGTATATTATTATATTAAATCCATGCTGCTCTGTATAATATTATATTAATTTAATTCCATGGTGATGGACATTATTATATTTAATTCTATGGTGCTTGATACATTATTGTATTAACTTCATGTGTGGCAATTTATTATATTAATTCACGGTGCTGTACATTATTACTATATTTAATATTCTGTACATTATTATATTAATTCCATGGTGTGCAATATTATTAATATTAATATTATTATTATTTTTTTTAAAATCCATGATGCTGTACATTATTATATTAATTTTATGTGCTGTATATTAATATATTCATTTCATGATATATAATATTAATATACATGTATTATTATATTAATTCCACGGCACTGGACATTATTATATTATTTCCATGTGCTGGATATATCTATATTAATTTCATGGTATACAATATTATTATAATTATTATTAATTTCATGGTATACAATATTGCTATTATTATTATTATTATTATATTTCAATGGTATCTAATATTGCTATTATTATTATTATTTATTATCATTATTATTATTATTATTATTAATTGCATGTTGTACACTATATTAATTCCTTATGCTGTACATTATTATATTGATTCCATGTGCCTTACATTATTATATTAATTTCATGGTTTATTATTACTATTATTATCATTATATTATTGGATGCCGCTCTGTGCATTATTATATTATTTCCATGGTGCTAGTTATTATTAAATTAATTATATGTGTTGTACATTATTATATTAAATCCATGGTGTACAATATTAACCCCTTCCAGACGACCCATTGGGTATATACATCCGGAAGATGGTTGTCTTGTTCTGCAAGGATGTACCTGTACATGCAAGCAGATTTCAACAGCTGCACCAAATTGTGCAGCTGCTGAAACGGGGATCCGACTATAACCTTCTCTTATTACCCTCCTTGCCTTCCCGAATGCTGTGTATACAATGAGCGCTGTATACACCGCTATGAATACCACCATGTTGCGGCTCCCATCTGACCTGGTGGTCACGTGATCCACTGGAATCAACATGTGTTAGTGCTGCTGGGTCCTACAGGACCCAAATCAGCTCTATAAGCTCTATAGTAACATGCAGGAGGCTGTATTCCTCCTGCAACTGGGGCTAAATGGGGCTAAATATACAGTGGAAATCAGCATCCCCAACAAAAAACTGAACAGATATCCTCAGAGGTCTCCACACATGGACAAAATTGTTGGTACCCCTCATTTAATGAAAGAAAAACTCACAATGGTCACAGAAATAACTTGAATCTGACAAAACTGGAATTTGTCAAACTACATGTTGACAAGCCACAAAGCTTCTGGGAAAATGTCCTATGGACAGATGAGACAAAAATCGAAATTTTTGGCAAGGAACATCAGTTCTATGTTCACAGACGGAAAAATAAAACATATCTTGAAAAGAACACTGTCCCTACTGTGAAACATGGAGGAGGCTCTGTTATGTTCTGGGGCTGCTTTGCTGCATCTGGCACAGGGTGTCTTGAATCTGTGCAGGGTACAATGAAATCTCAAGACTATCAAGGGATTCTAGAGAGAAATGTGCTGCCCAGTGTCAGAAAACTTGGTCTCAGTCGCAGGTCATGGGTCATTGCAACAGGATAATGACCCAAAATACACAGCTAAAAACCCCCAAGAATGGCTAAGAGGAAAACATTGGACTATTCTGAAGTGGCCTTCTATGAGCCCTGACCTAAATCCTATTGAGCATCTTTGGAAGGAGCTGAAACATGCTGTCTGGAAAAGACACCCTTCAAACCCGAGACAACTGGAGCAGTTTGCTCATGAGGAGTGGCCAAAATACCTGCTGAGAGGTGCAGAGGTCTCATTGACAGTTACAGGAATCGTTTGATTGCAGTGATTGCCTCAAAAGGTTGTGCTACAAAATATTAAGTTAAGGGAACCATCATTTCTGTCCAGGCCTGTTTCATGAGTTTTCTTTTTAAAAAAAATCCTGTTGAAGCCTGGTTGGAAAGTAATGTCTGACTTTCATTTGTTCATTTTCATAGAATTTTATAGATTATTACTTTTGCCAGATTCAAGTTATTTCTGTGACCATTGTGGATTTTTCTTTCATTAAACGAGTGGTACCAACAAGTTTGACCACGTGTGTATTATGACCTTATTGAGACACAAATTTAAAAATTTAAAAATAACATGCCCTTATTAAAGGTTATAGCCCCACCCCTGATGACAACATACAAAAAACTATTTTATGAGGCTAAGGCCCCAAGTTGCGGAAATGCAGCTTTTTTTGTTGTATATTTTGTTGCGGTTTTTTGAGCCAAAGTCAGGAATGGCTACAAAAGAAATGGGAAATATATATGAAGCTCTTATATTTCTATCTTTTGCTCAATACACTCCTGGCTTTGGCTCAAAAAGCCGCAACAAAATCTGCAACAAAAAAAGCTGCGTTTCTCCAACGTGGGGCTTTAGCCTTATAAAGTTTTTTAGTAGTACTTTGTGTTATTAAATAAAAAAAAATATTTTATATTTTCCCGAATATAAAAAAATTAAAACAAATGCAAAAATAAAAATAGCATAAAAAGAAATCCTATGTGTCACCGAAAAAAGACGCAGAAATTTGGTAAATAACCCAAATGATAAAAATGTTACAGCCCTACATGTTACAAACTACACATATAAAAAACATGAAAATGTGTCTGGACCTTAACCAGGAATTGGCCCGATACTGAAGTGGTTAATATAATGTTATGTTAAGTTAATATAATACAGTACAGACCAAAAGTTTGGACACACCTTCTCATTCCAAGAGTTTTCTGTATTTTCATGACTATAAAAATTGTAGATTCACACTGAAGGCATCAAAACTATGAGTTAACACATTTGGAATTATATACTTAACAAAAAAGTGTAAACCAACAGAATATATGTCTTATATTCTAGGTTCTTCAAAGTAGCCACCTTTTGCGTTGATTACTGCTTTGCACACTCTTGGCATTCTCTTGATGAGCTTCAAGAGGTAGTCACCTGAAATGGTTTTCACTTCACAGGTGTGCCCTGTCAGGTTTAATAAGTGGGATTTCTTGCCTTATAAATGGGGTTGGGACCATCAGTTGTGTTGTTCAGAAGTCAGGTGGATACACAGCTGATAGTACTACTGAATGGAGTGTTAGAATTTGTATTATGGCAAGAAAAAAGCAGCTAAGTAATGAAAAACGAGTGGCCATCATTACTTTAAGAAATGAAGGTCAGTCAGTCCGAAAAATTGAGAAAACTTTGAAAGTGTCCCCAAGTGCACTGGCCAAAACCATCAAGCGATACAAAGAAACTGGCTCACATGAGGACCGCCCCAGGAAAGGAAGACCAAGAGTCACCTCTGTTGCGGAGGATAAGTTCATCCGAGTCACCAGCCTCAGAAATCGCAGGTTAACAGCAGCTCAGATTAGAGACCAGGTCAATGCCACACAGAGTTCTAGCAGCAGACACATCTCTACAACAACTGTTAAGAGGAGACTGTGTGCAGCAGGCCTTCATGGTAAAATAGCTGCTAGGAAACCACTGCTAAGGACAGGCAACAAGCACAAGAGACGTGTTTGGGCTAAAGAACACAAGGAATGGACATTAGACCTGTGGAAATCTGTGCTTTGGTCTGATGAGTCCAAATTTGAGATCTTTGGTTCCAACCATCGTGTCTTTGTGCAACGCAAAAAAGGTGAACGAATGGACTCTACACACCTGGTTCCCACTGTGAAGCATGGAGGAGGAGGTGTGATGGTGTGGAGGTGCTTTGCTGGTGACACTGTTGGGGATTTCTTCAAAATTGAAGGAATACTGAACCAGCATGGTTACCACAGCATCTTGCAGCGGCATGCTATTCCATCCGGTTTGCATTTAGTTGGACCATCATTTATTTTTCAACAGGACAATGACCCCAAACACACCTCCAGACTGTGTAAGGGCTATTTGACCAAGAAGGAGAGTGATGGGGTGCTACGCCAGATGACCTGGCCTCCACAGTCACCAGACCTGAACCCAATCGAGATGGTTTGGGGTGAGCTGGACCGCAGAGTGAAGGCAAAAGGACCAACAAGTGCTAAGCATCTCTGGGAACTCCTTCAAGACTGCTGGAAGACCATTTCAGGTGACTACCTCTTGAAGCTCATCAAGAGAATGCCAAGAGTGTGCAAAGCAGTAATCAAAGCAAAAGGTGGCTACTTTGAAGAACCTAGAATATAAGACATATTTTCAGTTGTTTCACACTTTTTTTGTTAAGTATATAATTCCACATGTGTTAATTCATAGTTTTGATGCCTTCAGTGTGACTCTACAATTTTTATAGTCATGAAAATACAGAAAACTCTTGGAATGAGAATGTGTGTCCAAACTTTTGGTCTGTACTGTATATGTTATTATTATTATTAATTCCATGATGTTATACATTATATTAATTCCATGTGCCATAAATTATTATTTTAATTCCATGGTCTAAGATATTATTATTATTATTAATATTATTACTAAATTAATTCCAAGGTGCTGTACATTATAACAATAATTCCATGTGCATATTAATTCTATGAACTGTACATTGATATATTAATTTCATGGTGTACATTATTATATTAATTCCATGGTGTACAGTATTGATATACATATTAATAATAAGATGGACTGGGCAGATCACATGGAGGTCCTGTACAGGAAGGGCCACAGCAGGCTCTACCTGTTTAGGAAGCTGAGAGCCTTTGGAATCTGGGGGGCACTTCTTAGGACTTTCTTCAACTTGGTAGTGACATCAGCCATTTTCTTCGGAGTGGCCTGCTGGGGGAGCAGTATATAAACCAGGGACAGAAATAAACTTGACAAGCTGATTAGAAGGACCAGCTCTGTCCTGGGGAGCCCACTGGACCAAGTGCAGGTGGTGGGTGACAGAAGGATACTGTCCGTGGTGAGCTCCATGCCGGAGAAGTCCCATCCCATGCATGAGACTGATCGCGCTGGGCAGTACTGTCAGTGACCGACTGCTCCACCCTAAGTGAGAGAAGGAGCGCTATCGGAAGTTTTTCCTCCCCACCACGGTCAGGCTGTACAACCAACGCCGACCTATGCAGAGATCATTACACACAGAGAAATGAAATATCTTTCTGCTTGTTAAATATCCCCCTCCTCCTCTGCTACTTCATATCTGTCTGTCTGCTATCAATGGAATATTCCTATAGATGTTGTATTTGTATCTGCTTATCGTTGCTGCTGTAACACACTGAATTTCCCCATTGTGGGACTATTAAAGGACTATTATTATTATTATTATTATATATACATTATTGTATTAATGCCATGTGCTGGACATTGTTATATTAATTGTATGGTATACAATATTATTATTATTATTATTATTATTATTATTATTATTAGTAGTAGTAGTACATGTATTTCCATTATTATTATTATTATTATTATTATTATTATTATTCCATGGTACTATACATTATTATATGAATTCCATGTGCTGTACATTATTATATTAATTCCATGTACCATACATTATTATAATAATTCCATAGTGTACAATATTATTATTATTGTAATTATTATTATTATAATTATTATTATTTTATATCCATGGTGCTCTGTACATTATTATATTATTTCCATGGTGCTAGACATTATTATATTAATTCTATGTGTTGCATATTATTATATTAATGTCACGGTGTACAAAATTAATATTATTATTATTATTATTATTATTATTATTATTATTATTATTATTATTTTAAGTCCATGATGGACTTACATAATTATATGAATTCTATGTGCTGTACATTAATATATTATTTCATGGTATACATTATTATATTAATTCCATGGTGTACAATATTATTATTAATATTATTATTATTAATTCCATGGTATACCCATGTTATTATTGTTTTTATCATTATTAATATCATTAATTATTATTATTATTATCTTATACATTACGGAATAAATAAAATGATGTACTGCACATGGAAATAATCTAATAATGTAATGTAAAGTAATAATAATAATGATAATATTTATATTGTACACCATTAATAATATTAATACCATGGTGTACATTATGATATGATTTTATGGTGCTCTATACTTTATTATATTATTCCCTTGGTGCTCTATACTTTATTATATTAATTCCATGTGCTTGACATTATTATATTAATTCCATGGTATACAATATTACTATTTTTATTATTATTATTATTATTATTATTATTATTATTATTATTATTATTATTATTATGTATACAATATTACTATTATTATTATTATTATATGGTGTACATGGTTATATTCCATGTGAATTATTATGTTAATTATATGTGCATTATATTTTTATATTAATTCCATGGTGTTTAATATTATTATTATTATTATTATTATTATTATAACTCCATGGTGCTTTGTACATTACTATATTATTTCCATGGTGCTGGACATTATTACATTAATTCCATGATGATCTGTACATTATTATATTAATCCCATGGTTCTGTACATTATTTTATTATTCCCATGTTGCTGTACATTATTATGTTAAATCCATGGTGTTCAATATTATTATTATATTGTACACAATGGAATTAATAAAATGATGTACCGCAAATGGAATAATAATAATAATAATAATAATAATTTCGTACACCATTAATAATTCCATGGTGTACATTAATAGATTAATTCCATGGTGATTTGTACATCATTATATTAATCCCATGGTGCTATTTACATTATTATATTATTTCCATGGTGCTGTATATTATTATATTAATTC
>CAMRHE010000570.1:702500-805000 GCA_947044405.1 Leptodactylus fallax | reverse complement strand
TCTGATGAGCTGATATAGTTCAGCAGAAACGCGTCAGACAGGCTAGGAGGGAGGGCAAATATTTTATATATCGTCTTTGGTGTTTGCTGTTTGTTTGGATATTAGGCAGCCAATTGTGGGAGTGTAATGTAAGGTCCCAAGGTAGTGACTAGTTAGACACTTTGGTCGGTCTTTTACTGACCTCTAGTCAGATGGTGTGTATGTGTGTGTGTTTTACCTCTTATGGAGGCATCCTTCAAAAAATCTTTTCCCCTCTTTTGAATTGGCATTTAGAGACTGGGAATTATAATGCTAGTTTCAGGGGTTGATTGTGAGGCAATACTGGTTTTCACCACACTATCCCCTTTTTTCTAGGTAGGCTGCTCTTATCCTTTGTATTACCCCATTTACTGTATATATTGACACCTTCAACATTAGGTGTTTTTTTCTTTTTAAATATACTTTTAGTGGACTAAAAATTACATTGTTTTGAACTCACTCTATGGTGTTGGTACACATACCTTGCTATCTGATATATATCTTTAGTGGTTTACCCCTCGTTTAATGAAAGAAAACCCCACAATGGTCACAGAAATAACTTGAATCTGGCAAAAGTAATCTCTTATATACAGTCATATGAAAAAGTTTGGGCATCCCTATTAATCTTAATCATTTTTAGTTCTAAATATTTGGGTGTTTGCAACAGCCATTTCAATTTGATATATCTAATAACTGATGGACACAGTAATATTTCAGGATTGAAATGAGGTTTATTATACTAACAGAAAATGTGCAATATGCATTAAACCAAAATTTGACCGGTGCAAAAATTTGGGTACCCTTATCATTTTATTGATTTGAATACTCCTAACTACTTTTTACTGACTTACTGAAGCACAAAATTGGTTTTGTAACCTCACTGAGCTTTGAACTTCATAGCCAGGTGTATCCAATCATGAGAAAAGGTATTTAAGGTGGCCAATTGCAAGTTGTTCTCCTATTTGAATCTCCTCTGAAGAGTGGCATCATGGGCTCCTCAAAACAACTCTCAAATGATCTGAAAACAAAGATTGTTCAACATAGTTGTTCAGGGGAAGGATACAAAAAGTTGTCTCAGAGATTTAACCTGTCAGTTTCCACTGTGAGGAACATAGTAAGGAAATGGAAGACCACAGGGACAGTTCTTGTTAAGCCCAGAAGTGGCAGGCCAAGAAAAATATCAGAAAGGCAGAGAAGAATGCTGAGAACAGTCAAGGACAATCCACAGACCACCTCCAAAGAGCTGCAGCATCATGTTGCTGCAGATGGTGTCACTGTGCATCGGTCAACAATACAGCACACTTTGCACAAGGAGAAGCTGTATGGGAGAGTGATGCGAAAGAAGCCGTTTCTGAAAGCACGTCACAAACAGAGTCGCCTGAGGTATGCAAAAGCACATTTGGACAAGCCAGCTTCATTTTGGAAGAAGGTCCTGTGGACTGATGAAACAAAGATTGAGTTGTTTGGTCATACAAAAAGGCGTTATGCATGGCGTCCAAAAAACACAGCATTCCAAGAAAAACACTTGCTACCCACTGTAAAATTTGGTGGAGGTTCCATCATGCTTTGGGGCTGTGTGGCCAATGCCGGCACCGGGAATCTTGTTAAAGTTGAGGGTCGCATGGATTCAACTCAGTATCAGCAGATTCTTGAGAATAATGTACAAGAATCAGTGACGAATTTGAAGTTACGCCGGGGATGGATATTTCAGCAAGACAATGATCCAAATCTACTCAGGCATTCATGCAGAGGAACAATTACAATGTTCTGGAATGGCCATCCCAGTCCCCAGACCTGAATATCATTGAACATCTGTGGGATAATTTGAAGCGGGCTGTCCATGCTCGGCGACCATCAAACTTAACTGAACTGGAATTGTTTTGTAAAGAGGAATGGTCAAAAATACCTTCATCCAGGATCCAGGAACTGATTAAAAGCTACAGGAAGCGACTAGAGGCTGTTATTTTTGCAAAAGGAGGATCTACTAAATATTAATGTCACTTTTCTGTTGAGGTGCCCATACTTTTGCAGCGGTCAAATTTTGGTTTAATGCATATTGCACATTTTCTGTTAGTACAATAAACCTCATTTCAATCCTGAAATATTACTGTGTCCATCAGTTATTAGATATATCAAATTGAAATGGCTGTTGCAAACACCCAAATATTTAGAACTAAAAATGATTAAGATTAATAGGGGTGCCCAAACTTTTTCATATGACTGTATATAAAAATGAGTTCCTGTCTGTCTGTTCTTTATGCGCGACCAAACGACTGGACTGATCCTCATCAAATTTGGCACACATGTACATCAGGTATCCGGGAATATTATAGACTGGGTCTCAGCTCTCTTGGACGTACCGTTCCTGAAATACAGTATTCCCAAAAAATGACCAGCATTAGTCTATACAAGCCTGCAAGTCTTTCACTCATATTCCAACTGCCATACACACGGTCACATGTCCCTTATCAGCCAATAACAGCTCACAGGCGCTTTCTCTCCTCAGGCACACATGTTTCCATAGCAACCAAGCTATGTATGACCTGTATTAGTGAATAGCAGTTCACAGGACCTTAAATATTCAGTCATATCACGTGTATCAGCCAATATAAGTTCACATTTAATTTAACAGGTTTCCATAACAACACAGCCATAAATAGACTGTACCTATACTGGACTCAGTGGCGTAACTAGCAATGGCAGGGCCCCAAGGCGAACATTTGACATGGGACCCCCCCCCCCCGCAACCCCCCCACGCACAAACTGCATTTCTGCACACACTATTATGCCCCATAGTGGCCCCTGCATACATTATTAGGCCCCATAGTGGCCCTTGCACACAGTATTCTGCCCCATAGTGGCCCCTGCACACTGTATCATAGTGGCTCCTTCATATAGTATTATGCGCACTTCCCGCTACTTCTTCAATGTTGGACCAGATGTCACGTGAGCCAGGCATGTATCGCAACGCATTTAATGACGTTGGACTGGCCCACCGACATCTGGGATGCCACCAAGGAGGCCCAAAGCCTGCTGAAAAGACCCCAGAGTATAATGACAGCAGTGTTTGTGGGGTTCACAGCCCACAGGCCTTACTTACCAATCCCCGCTCCTGCTCACAGCCGCCTCTGCAGAAGGTGAAGTGCAGGCGGCCGTGAGCAGGAGTGGGGATCGGTAAGTAAATAGGGCCCCTTACCTGCTGGTGTTAAAAAAACCAAAACATCAGAGGCCCGCCGGGTCCCCTAATGTCCCGGGCCCTGTGGCAGCTGCTACCACTGCTAAACCGGTATTTACGCCACTGACTGGACTGCCATACTGGATTTCAGCATTCTTATAAATTGAAACGTTTTTTAAACTACTCATGTCCCCTGCAGCAAAACACATGGCTGCTCCTCGAGCTAATGAAAACTCTCAGCAGACCCAAGCCTGTCTCCAATCTGATAAGGTATCTTACAGACAACAGCGAGCTGCTGAAACTCCCCAGCAGACCCAAGCCCGTCTCCAATCTGACAAAGCATTGTCAGCCACATGCACACAGCTGCACTCCAGGTTTCAATAACAGCCCAGCCATTTTTCTTCACTGCTGTAGGTCAGCTTTAAAGGGGCAGGGCGCTGTGGATGACACTGTTACACAAGGTCACATACACACAGCTTTACTCCAGGTTTTCCATAACAACCGATCGCAGGTTTTTCACTGATATCCAAACTGAGATGCACATGATCACGACACTTATGGACCAATAGAAAATCGCAGGTTCAGTCTTGACATACACACAGCTTTACACCAGGTTTCCATAGCAACCAAGCTATTTATGTCCTGTATGAGTCAATAGCAGTTTGCAGGTCCATAAATATTCAGTCATATGATGTGTATTAGCCAATGTAAGTTCACATTTCATTTACCAGGTTTCCATAGCAACACAGCCATAAATAAACTATACCTATACCGGACTGCCATACTGGATGTCAAGTGCAAAACTGGCCAATTCTTATGGGGTCACTACACAAACAAAAAATGAAATGTACCCGTGCGAAGCCGGGTCCTTCCTCTAGTAATACTGTATATAAAAATTCTATGAAAATGAACAAATGAAAGTCAGACATTGCTTTCCAACCAGGCTTCAACAGAATTTTTTAAAACAGAAAACTCATGAAATAGGCCTGGACAGAAATGATGGTTCCCTTAACCTAATATTTTGTTGCACAACTTTTTGAGGCAATCCCTGCAATCAAACGATTCCTGTAACTGTCAATGAGACTTCTGCACCTCTCAGCAGGTATTTTGGCCACTCCTCATGAGCAAACTGCTCCAGTTGTCTCGGGTGTGAAGGGTGCCTTTTCCAGACGGCATGTTTCAGCTCCTTCCAAAGATGCTCAATAGGATTTAGGTCAGGGCTCATAGAAGGCCACTTCAGAATAGTCCAATGTTTTCCTCTTAGCCATTCTTGGGTGTGTTTTTAGCTGTGTGTTTTGGGTCATTATCCTGTTGCAAGACCCATGACCTGCAACTGAGACCAAGCTTTCTGACACTGGGCAGCACATTTCTCTCTAGAGTCCCTTGATAGTCTTGAGATTTCATTGTACCCTGCACAGATTCAAGACACCCTGTGCCAGATGCAGCAAAGCAGCCCCAGAACATAACAGAGCCTCCTCCATATGTCACAGTAGGACATTCTCCCAGAAGCTTTGTGGCTTGTGAACATGTAGTTTGGGAAATTCCAGTTTTGTCAGATTCAAGTTATTTCTGTGACCATTGTGACTTTTTCTTTCATTAAACAAGGGGTATCAATAATTTTGTCCACGTCTGTAAGTAGTGCTACTATCACATAAATAATGCTGCCATAATATCTACATTACTAATGCCACCAAACAGTACATATAAATAATGTTGCCATATTATGCACATAACTAATGCCACCAGACAGTACACATAAATAGTGTTGACATCCGGATGCCGCAGAGATCATCTGTTTTGGTAGTCTCCAGTTGCAGACATCTGCTTGTGGACGGGCAGTGAGTGCACTATATAAGTAATAGGGGCCGCTCTTATTACTTATATAGGAGCAGACTACACGCGCTCTCCGTCCACTGCTGGAACAGCTGATCTATAAGGAGTCCGGGTGTCTGTCCCCCATGGATCATATACTGTGGATAGGTCATCAGTAGGGAACAAACCGATTCATTTAGAACCAGATTCAACCTGAAATTTCCAAAAGTTTCAGGTTTATCGCCCATGAAACACTATTATATTTTGGGCTCCCTTGTGGTCCTCTTCGGTTGTCTTTCTGTCTCCTGGGTGACATCATGGGCCCTGGGGGACCATTGAGGCCTGAGTTTGGGCTTCAGGGGTCACGTGGAGTGCATCAACACAATGACCCTTGTATTAGAAAGCCACCACATCAGCATAACCTCCTGACTACCAAATCCCAGGCCTCAGCGGTCCACCAGGGCCCATGACAACACCCAGGAGGCCGGAAGAAGGCGAAAGAGGACCCCGAGGGTGCACTGGAGGTTGTGATGGAGCTGAGGAAAGGTGAGGGAAGGGGAGTAGAAATGTTTATTATGTTTTTGCACCTACGATTATTATACTCTGGGTCTGAGTAGCAACAAGTTGGGTCCAAAGTGAAACAGGCAGACGGACCTTACAAGATACGCCCATCTCTAGATATGGTGACGGTGATAGAAGGTGGAATAATCAGGGGATCTAGCATATCCGGGACAGTGAGGAGACCATTATAGTGTGGGGGCTACAATGAGGAGGCCATTATACTATGTGGGGGCATGGTACGAAGTCAGGGCCAGTAAAGGGGCATTATAATGTGTGGGGTTGGGAATGGGTAGCACTATGGGAAGGATCTTAAAATACCTAAATTTTGTCCCTAATTTGATCCTTCGATTGTTGTAGCATTTGCTACAATTGTATCCAGTCTAGATCAGTTTCAGAATTTCTCCTTAAGTTCCCCCCGTTTAATATTAATGACCCCACATATAACATAATGCCCCCCCGCTACACACACACACAGTATAATGGCTTCCATAGTGGGCAATGGTTCTCACGATGGGGTGTAATCCTGGGGTTAAACGTCAAAACATTCCCCTGTGAGCCAAATAGTCAATCGATACATTAGATGCACAGATACATTGTAACAAACCATCAGGAGAGATGAGAGGTTTGTACTGCTGAGGATGATTTTAGCTCACAGAGGATTGTCTAGACTGGATACATCTGTAACAAACCCTCAGCTGTGAGACGTATGAGGTTAGGAGAAGTGTTGTATTCTACTAAATGCTGTTAAGAAGAGAAGCTGAGGCAAGATGGCCGCCCCCGTATCCATGTACAGAAAACAGAAGCAAAAACAAACAAAAAACTACAATGACACAAATTTCATCTGATTTTAATAGATACATAAAATAACAATATATTCCTTCTAAAACAAAGATTTACACAAATCCCCTTTATGTTTAGAAATCGTCCCTCTTCACATCAGCCCCTCAGTCTGTGGTCCCTTCATCAGATTTATTAAAGGGGAATTATATTAAAGGGGATGTTCACATGTTTGCCAATCCTTAGGATAGGCCATAGACACCCCCTCCCCCTCCTGTAAGTTTCATTTACATAAAACTGGAATAATAATAGAAATGGGCTCAGATCATTTTCCTCGGGACTAAATGAAATCTATGGAGACCACCAAGAGACGTTCCCCATATACAAAAGGAATTCTAATATGTGGCATTGCTGATGGTCTCCTAAAGTTCCTTAATTCCCAAGGAGGACCCATTTTTCATTATATGGGGTATTGAATAAATCAGAAGGTTCAATGGTGGTAACTGCAGAAGAACCTTCTTCGTGGACATCAACCTCAATGGCACCGGCCTCTTCCCAGCAGATAGGTGTAAATGTTCTTGGGTGTACACCTGTTGTCATCAGCGGCTGAGGTCACCCCATAGCAGATATCTCAGGAGTCCACAAGCCATATGGAGGAGTCTTCCCATGGAAAGGAGAACTTCTCCTGGTTTACCAAGGATTGGAGGTGCGGAACTTCTTGGCTGGTCTCAATAATCATGGTCAAGATTTCCCGGCAGCTGTAAGTTATGTACAGACCCAGGAGCAATGTGGGTGGGGGTCACTTCCAATGCCAGAAATTTAATGGAATTCTCTGGGAAGTGCATCAGTAAGTAGGAGGCATAGGGAATGTGATTGTGCATCATGGCACCGGTAAGTGCACTAGGAGGTGAGTACCAGCACCAATCTGCAGGGTCATAACAGACAGAAACTCTCAGGTTCTCCAGCCTCAGCACAAGCGCCTACTTCTTGATAGCCAGATAAGATAAGATGGAGGATAGCCCAGCTAAATATCCTCCATCTTCATCCAGACCAGATGAGAATTTGGGTCATCGGCTTCCTGTATACCCAGGAAATCCACCTATATATACAGATGGTGACATCAACAGGTCCGGCATCTATTGTCTTCCTGGTGTGCTAGCACATTGCATGGATTATGCAGATCACCTCCCCCTCCCCAAATACCGACCAATCATGTAAGAGCTGAGAGGACATGCACATGGTGCAGTATACAACAAGCCCTTTAACCTCTTAACAGCCAGACAATTTTTGAACATTTGGATCAGGAAGTCCATTTTTGTAATTTTATAAGGCTTTATTTTTGTAGCATTTTTTAGTTTTTAAAAATGTTTACTTAGTGATCAAACCTCCTGGGGCTCGAGACACCGGAAAAAAATAAATATAAATATATATATAACAATTTAAAAAAGATTTAAAAACTCCGATCTCCCCCCTTTCCCTAGAACACATATAAATGTACATAAATAAGAGAACCCCATTAGGTAACCCTTTGTTGCTCGGCCTACAAAGTTATAAATATATTTTTCCCATACAGTGAACGTAGTAGAATGAAAAAAATCTAAAGAGCTGAACTGCTGTTTTTTTTTTTGCAGTTTTGCCTCCCATAAAAATTTGGATAAAAAATTATCAAAATATTAGACATTTCCCAAAATGGTGCATATAAAACGTGCACCTGGGCTCGCAAAGAAGACGCCTTATGTATCCTCGTATATGGAAGTATAAAAGTCACAGGGTCAGAATGTGGCGACACCAAGAAATTTATTTATTTATTTATTTTTTTTGCAAGGTTTTGAATTTTTTTTTTTAAGGAATTAAATTCTAAAGAAAAAATGAATTTGGTATCGCCGTGATCGTACCGACCCACAGAATACAGGTGTAAAAACAAAGTCCCTAAAAGTCGCGAAAATACAGTTTTTTTTTTCTAATTCTATCTCATTCTGAATTTTTTTTCCAGCTTCTCAGTAAACTGTACAGAATATTACATGGTATCATTATGAAGTACAATTTTCCTGCAAACATTAACTCCTCATCCGGCTCTGTGAACGGAAAAATAAAAAAGCTATGGCGCTTGGGAGGCGGGGAGTAAAAAACGAAAATCAAAAAATGGCTGGAGTGGGAAGGGGTTAATATAGTATAGGAATTTCTGAAAGGGTGATCGCAATGGGTAATTACTCGTTTCATAGATTCGAAATAATTTGGGATGCGTGGATACATTCTAGATTTGTCACGTAAAAAGAACTGAATGGTATTTGAAACCCAATAGAGGAAGTTGGGACAGAAATAGAGAGGGATATGAAGCTCGCCAACCCCGTCGAAAGGGGAACTGGGGAGGAATAGTCAATGTCGCAGGTACGAGTCAAACGTCCTCTGCACAATTAAACATCTCATGTAGAAGAGAAAACTGTTTACGGAGAATACACCCTAGAGGTAGATATCCACAGCCTAATATATGTGCCTATATGTTATTACTAATGTTCACTTTAAAAGTAATCTTTATATTTGGTTTTAAAGATATGCGGTTCTAAGAATATATCTTGAAACTGTATTACAATGTATATTAACTGTACATCGCAATATCTACTCATTTTGTTCTTTGTTTTTGTATTTTGAAAAATTGAATAAAAAATATTGAAACTAATATAGTATAGGAATTTCTGAACATGGCGCATTCCCTTCTGCTTCTCCCCTTTCATGTCTATTCTATATCGTATAATCGGATTTTGTCATTAGTTTAGGTTCTGTTCGTACTTTTGCTTGTTGCCTCGCTGTGCCCTGATAGATGAAGGGTTAATTCTTTGTGCCCTTCCTATTTGCAGACCTCCTATCTGGATTGCATCGCTCTGATAGGTGGACGGAGCTGTCCATCTAAATCAGCTATAAAAGGCTGGGACACCCGGCCCACCCACTCCTTGCAGATCTGTGTAATATGGGGGATGCAGGTTGGGTGGCGGCAGCCAGGCAGGGTCAGAATATCCAGGGACAGTTCAGTATAGTATCCAGCAGCGCCTCTATAGGGTACCATATACTGTACACTGCGGCACTCTGCTGGGATTAGTCTGACCACAGAGCAGGTTACAGCTGTGCTTGGTGCAATAGACTCACCTGCAGCAGTCTCTCCTTCCAGCAGGTGCAGTGCATACTCGGCATTGTCCTCTAGGCCTCTAAGGGGTTCTCCTGGTAACTCTGATGCCGGAGAACTGGCGGCTGCAAGTCAGGGCCACTGGGCTGGGGGAGAGGACGGATGTCCAGAGGTAGTTTTATCTGTAATCTCTCTCGCTCGGCTCATTTATGTATTTTGCTGCATCGTTCTTAAGCAGCCAAAAAAAGTCTGTGTGGGGGGGATTAGAAAAATTTATACAACGCTGAAATCAAAGCGTCCCCTTGACTGGCTTTATATATATATATATATATATATATATATATATATATATATTATACCTCAGAAGAATCCCAGACATCAAAACTGGGGGAAAATGTCTGGTTTAGATTTCATAACGCAGTCAGGATATAAGAGGGCTTTATGGAGGAGACTCCTGCTGAATACTGGATGCCTATAGCACATATATAGTAGATAAAGCCTATATAGCAGAGATCTGCAGCAGATAACCTCAGTGTATGAGCACATGGGCACTGTAGAGCTCTGATATGTATATACACAGGAGAATACACTAGGGGGCAGTCTGCAGTCACTCTGGACACTACCAGTACTGCAGAGTGTTGGATCGCAGACACCCCCTACCCTCCATATCCTCCATCCTTACCCATTGTAGACTTCATTGATATTATCCTAGGGAGCAGAAGGGGATACTAAATAGTGACCGCTCACATATATATATATTTTATATAATTCTCCGGTGCTACTGCTGGGTCGAGGCTTCACCAAAAACTCCACTTTGTATATTTGGAGGAAGTTGCAAAACTGGTAATCCTTCAGGGAAAGCGAGGTCTTAAATGTTAGTCCTTAGGCTATTTATTACCTGACTCCCCTGCATTCATTACACTGGAGGACTCTCCTATCACTCACCTGCAGCAGTCTCTCCTTCCAGCAGGTGCAGTGCACACTCGGCATTGTCCTCTTGGGGTTCCCCTGGTCGCTCTGATGCTGGAGGACTCACCCCGGCTTCAGCCACTAACTAGACTTGCCTGAGTCTCTGGGAACCCTCCTGCGTTACAGCCACCTGTTCACATTACTGCTTCACTGCTGCTAATATGGCCTGGACTTACCTTCACTACTGTATGATCAGAATACATTATAGAACATGGAGGTGCCAGGACTTGTATCTTGCGTCTTCAGTCAGGACCTTGTTCACACACCCAGGTCATTTATATTAAAAAAAAAAAAAAACTGCTTTTGGCAATAACTTCTGTATATTAAATACCCACAGGCAAGCCCCTGTCCTAAAGGGTAATTTTGGAGCATGTTAAATGTGTGCAGTGTAGGGTTAAACTCTGCTCCAGTTTTCCCATAGACTTGCATGTCACTGTCACTGGCATAACCTCAGCTGGGCTTGCCTTTTTTATAGAGCTAAACCATTGGATGGTGTATGACACTGTCAGGGCTCCTAGGACTATATTAGTGTATGACACTGTCAGGGTTCTCGGCAACCAAAGTGTTCTAACTTTTTTTTTTTTTTTTTTTTTTTTTTTGAGCCAATTTAATCTTTGGTTCATTACGAAGTTATTCAACATGCAAAACAACTTTAGACCGTACCACCAAACATGAAACGAACCGTGAGAGGTTTGCCCATCTCTCCCCATTACTTATACCATGTAGCACCAACACATTCTGCAGCGCAGTTTATAAATCGGAGGGATTGATATGAAGAGGGACAAAGTGTAATGTCTCAGATTCTTGCTCAGGTCATTTTTATGGGAAGAAGGGGAAGGTAGCGCCATCCCCTGCATAGTGGCCGGACAGCAGTACTGCAGCTCAGCTCCCATTGAAGACCTGTATGCAGGACCCCATTCCTGCAAGGTGACTGCTAATAAATGACAAGGATACAGGAGGTCATTAATATTTTGGCCCCAGAAAACCCCTTTAATCCTCATTTACATAACAACTGGTAGAAAAATGCAAAACCAAATCATTCATGGGATTGAAAAATCAATGGAAAGCAGACATTCAGCAGGCATATATTTCTGGGATGTGGCATTGCTGATGGGGTCACGCCCTGAGGAATAGATAAGATGGTAACAGCAACACTACCTCTGGTCTCCACAGCCCCACCAGTAGCCGGTGTTATGCTTCCTGAGAATAAAGATGTTTGAAAGCAGAGATTCCTCAGTCCAGGACTTCCTCTTTTTCAATGAGTTGGATGAGAACTGCTAGTGTATATTGGACGTATAGGAGGTAGAGATGGAAGACGTGGTGGTGGATGTAATAGTGGCAGGGGGTGTGCTACTGATTTCCCCCAGTGCCCCTAGAATGAATTGAGGGCATATGGGAATCCCATTGCCATGAGTCACACAGTGAGGAAGATGTTACTGAATCTGGTTCTTTTGCAGACCTGGCAAATGGGTTGGGGTTACATCACAGGAAGAGGGTGGTGGCAGCTACAATGGGTTTGCAGGTACACATGTAGGAACTAGGTCGCTCCGTAGTCACATGAAATGGTGCCACCAGCTCATTTGGCAAAATAGAACTGGTAGTGGCAGGTAAAGTGAGCAAGACCGTTCTATTCAGTCATCCCATGATCTTTGTAGGCAGGTCACATCACACCTACCACATGGTCGTCGTCCTCATCTCACTGTCAGCCAAGAAGGTTAGATGGTAACTGCAACAGAACCTTCTTCGACATCAAACCCAACAGAGCCGGCCTTTTTCCCCAGTTGGTAGCTGTAAATATCCTCCCAGTATCCCCAGTTCTTCTGCAAGGTTCTCATCTGTACACTTGGCAGAAGTGCGAAGAGCAGGAGATGGTCTAAACCTGGACCTTCTAGTTCATGTTTGTCCCTTCTTTGATCTCTGGAGTTCATACCAGATGTAAGGTCTTTGCATCCCCTGGAGTGAAGTAATACTCCAGGTTTATATAGGACGAACTTTGTCCGGCCTCAAGGATAATGGCCAGGATCTCCTGCCGGTTATACGTTATGGCCAGACCCAGGTGATAGGCATAGCGTGGCTGGTGGTCGCCTTTCAACCCTGGCTCTCTTGTTGATTCTTCAGGAAAGTGTATCAAGAGGTACCGGACATAAGGAATGTGATTGCATTATGGCATATGTGAGGGCACTAGAAGGGGAGTAGTACCAATCTTCGGGGTCAGGTTCCCAGTCGAAGACTTGAGCTCTCATCTTCTCCAGTCTCCATACAGGCTCCTGGTTCTTGATGGCCTGAGGAAACCAGAAAGATACAGGGTTGTAGTCCAGGTAGAGATCCTCCATCTTTCATCCAAGCCAGAGTAGACCTCAGGTTATCCAGTGTGTCCTCAGACTCCATATATACAGTATATAAGCAGGACTCAGGAGGTGACATTCGTACACTGGTGTCTTGTACCATATTTGAGTGTGGTTATTTTATGACCCTAGGACAGGTTGTCAATATCAGGTCAGTGGGGGTCGATGGCAGAGGTCAGTAAATCACCTCTGTCAGGGTCCTGGTAAAGCTGAGTAGTATAGGGAATACTGAGTATAGTAATATAAATTCTGCAGGGGAAATTCGTGTGTGGAGGGAGCCACAAGGGCAACATGTACTGTCAGGGCTACTAAAGGGACATATTCTGTGTGGGAGAGCCAAAGGACCAAGTTTGGGAGGAGTGTAAAATTTTTTTTATTTTTTTTTTTCCCCCCTGTGATCAACTCTGATCTATATAGGAATAAATATCTGACCTGAACATCAATTTATATATGGAGAAATGATCCAAACTATATACAGCACAAATATATATCTATAATATACAATCTCATATCAGTGTGCCAATATAAGTGAACAATGAAAATTTCATAATATATAAATATCCAAAACACAAGTACATGAGAATATATGATGGGAATAAAACTGGTGGATCATTCTCATGAAATAATCCAATAAATTATCCCCCAAATGTCGGCGGCTTCAAGTGGAAGATACTGCAGATATATCCATGAATAAACCACTGTCATGTCTCAGGTACCAGGAAATAATCATCCTATTGCAAGAAATAAAGGCTTAAATTATATAAATGGTTGCAATGAAATCCCCTACGTAACATTTATATTGTCTGTATATTTATACACCCCTGTCTGTCATAAGTGAAAATGCATCGAACAGGAAAATTACAAATTTTTATTAACCAGTAAATATCACAAGATTCCACCTAATTTACCATTTGAATTCCGTTCATTAATCCCATTAGGGGCTCCTGTATTCAGGGTGACAGCGCTAACAAATGACAAGGATACAGGAGGGCAGTAATTTTGTCCCAGGAAAACCCCTTTTAAGCTTCATTTACATAAACATGGAAAATAATAAAATGGACTCGAATGAATGAACTCTCTGGAAACCACCAAGAGACGTTCACTATATACAATTAGCTATCTGGGATGTGGCATTGCTGATGGTGTCCTAATGTCCCCCCCCCCACCCAAAGGAGAACCCATTTTTCACCATATGAGGTATTGGTAACCTGAATACATCCCAGAAGGTTAAATGATGGCAGTCGTCTTTGACATCAAGCCCAATGGAGCCGACCTCTTCCCCAGCAGATAGGCATAAATGTCCTCTTCCAGTTGTTCCACAAGGTTCTTCTCTTCTGTAAACTTGTCGGAGGTGCAAAGAGCAGGAGATGGGCTAAACATTGGAGCTTCAATTTCATGTCCCTTGTGCTTGATAGTTGGATCAATATAACATCCATGGGTGTATGTCCGCTCTTATTGGCAGTTGATTTATCCGTGGAACAGCAAGATCAAGACCAGATCAGATCTCAGGATTTCACAGGCCAGATGTAGAGGATTCTCATCCCCTGGATAAATGTAATGCTCCAGGTTTATGTAGGACTGGAGGTGAACTTTTTTGACCTGGTCTCCATCAGGATCTCACAGTTGTAGGTGACCAAATCCGGGGGTGGTCCATTTCATTTTTGGAACTTTCTTGGAACCCACCAGGAACTGCGTCGAAGGTATTGGGAATATTTGATTTTAGTGGGGAGTAAAACAAGTGCTTGGGGGCAAGTTCTTGGTTGAAACAGCTCTTAGGTTCTCCAGCTTCCACACAGGCTCCTGGTTTGCCCAAGAAAACAGGTCAGTTCACCTTATAGCCATGAAATTTGGGGAGGGGGTTTGACGTCCACACTTGCACATGCTGTAGGGTCAGTGTGAACAGCAGTATATGGAGTAACTGCATGCAGCAAACCAGACATAATGTCCATAAACCAACGCCAGAACTAATGGGCTGGTCAGGAGGATTCACCATGCATTTCCTATTCACCTGAAATTTCCCTATCAAATCAACTTTAACCATCACGTTTCATGACCCACAGAGTCAATCCTCAGGGGATTAGTAGCGTGTGCCCAGTCAGCTACTTTATATTCCTCTTAAGCTTGATCATGCAGGGCAATAGAAAATTGTGCTCAGTCCTGAGTGCAGGGGAGTTCCTATGTCAGCGACGGTCCCATAATTGACAGAACTGGAAAGCGTTGGTAGAAATTGATAGGGAATTTTCAGGGGGGAGCTTTGGGGACTGTCCTTGTCAGGACAGGAGTCAATGGGGACATAGGTGAAGGGTGTAAGACCCGTTGGGTCCCCATGACTTCTCATGAGGTTTGGATAAGACTGTTCCTTTACTAATGTTAGTGCACATGTCCAACCGTGCTCATTTTTGATAGTCTTACTAGAACGGTCTTTTTCTTACAATTTTAAAGGTTTATTCATTTAATGGTCCTTGGCTTACGGTACGGTTGCATCATGGACGCTACCTGATAAATTAGTAAATACATGCTTTACCAGGGCAGAGGAGCTCAGACAAATCTACAATGTGAAAATATATTTAGGGGAAAGGGATTTCACAATCTGGTTTTAGTAAATGAAAATATTGGTGACTTTTATATTTAAAACAATTCCAACATTCAACATTGCTTTTATATAGCACCAACATATGTAGCATTGTACACACCGTTGTCCCTCCTTCACATCAATCCCTCAATATCCAATGTCCCTGTCTCGGATACTTGGCCAGGTCACTTTCATAGAAAGTGTTTAATGGGATAAACAGCGCCATGCCCTGTATAGTGGTCAGTTACCGGTACTGCAGCTCAGCTCTCATTGAAGACACTGGTCAAATCTGTATCCAGGACCCCATTCCTGCAGGGTGACAGCGCAAGCATAAGGATAAAGGAGGTCACTAGTCCCAGAAAACCCCTTTAAGCCTCACAAACTGGAAAAATTAAAGCAAATGGTTCAAGTCAGTTTCAATGGTAATGAATGAAATCTATGGCAACCAGACGTTCACCATACACGCACCTGGGATGTGGCATTCTTGGATGGTGTCCTAATGTTCCTAATACCCAAGGGAGAACCCACTTTCCCAATATGAGTATTTGTAGCTGAATACATCTCAGAAGGTTAGATGGTGGTAACTGCAGCAGAACCGCCTTCAACATCAAACCCAATGGAGCCGGCCTTTTTCCCCAGTAGGTAGCTGTAAATATCCTCTTCCAGTATGGCATCCCAGTATTCCCAATTTTCCTGCAAGGTCCTTCCCATCTGTAATCTTGGCAGAAGTGGGAAGAGCAGAAGGTCTAAACCCTGGACCTCCTATTTCATGTTTGTCCTTTTGATCTTAGGAGTTCACAGGCCAGATGGAGGAGTCTTCTCATCCCCTGGATAGAAGTAATGTTTGAGGTTTGTGGAGGATTGGAGGTTAGGAACTTTGGTCTCAACAATCATGGTCAGGAGATGGTCTAAGCACTGTCTTTTCACCTGAGCTGAATATTTGGGACATCATATCCATGGGTGTCCACTTTTATTGGGGGGTTGTTGCCCTATGGCGCACAAGAATCAACACCATGTCACCTCTAAGAAGTTTGCACGCCAGATGTAAGGTGGTCTTTCCGTCCCCTGGAGCTAAGTAATGCTCCAGGTTTATATAGGAGTGGGGTGGATATTTTTGTCCAGCCTCAAGGATAATGGTCAGGATTTTCTGCCGATTATGTTTATGGCCAGACCCAGGTGGTAGGCGTAACATGGCTGCTGGTCGCCTTTCATGCCTGGCACTTTGGATGACTATAGGAAGTGAGTCGAGGTACCAGGCATAAAGAATGGGATTGTACATCACTGCATACTGCTGATGGTGTCCTAATGTCCCTCCATACCCAGAGGAGAACCCATTTTTCACCATATGAGGTATTGGTAACCTGAATACATTCCAGAAGGTTAATTGATGGCAGTATTCATTGACATCAAATCCAATGGAGCTGGCCTCTTCCCCAGCAGATAGGCATAAATTTCTTCACCCAGTATGGCAGCCCTCTATTCCCAGTTCCACAAGGTTCTTCTTCTCTTCTGTATACTTTTCGGAGGTGCAAAGAGCAGGAGATGGGCTAAACATTGGACCTTCAATTTTGTTGTCCCTTTTTTGTGCTTGATAGTTGGATCAATATAACATCCATGGGTGTATGTCCGCTCAGCTCAGCCTATAAGAATATTTGGGACAACATAATATCCATGGGTGTCCAATATTATTGGTGGTTTATATTGCCCATGGCACAAGAGGATAAAGCCCAGATGTTCTTCCCATACCATGGAGTGGAGTAATGCTCCAGGGTTTATGTAGTACTGGAGGTGAACTTTTTGTACAGCCTCAAGGAGGATTGTCAGGATCTCCCGGCAGTTATACGTTATGGCCAGACCCAGGTGATATGCATAGCGTAGCTGGTGGTCGCCTTTCAATCCTGGCACTGTTGGACTCATCTGGGAAATGTCAAGAGGTACCGGGCATAGGTTATATGGTTATGCATCACGGCATATGTGAGGGCACTAGAAGGGGAGTAGTACCAATCTTCGGGGTCAGGTTCCCAGTCGAAGCAGACTTGAGCTCTCAGCTTCTCCAGTCTCCATATAGGCTCCTGGTTCTTGATGGCCTGAGGAAACCAGAAAGATACATGGTTGTAGTCCAGGCAGAGATCCTCCATCTTTCATCCAAGCCAGAGTAGACCCCAGGTTATCCAGTGTGTCCTCCTAGACTATAATTTATATATAATCACTCAGGAGGTGACATCTGCATAATGCATTCATTGTTCTGCTTCACCAGTAAGACCACAGATGCTATCACCTCCCACTCCTCAAATACTGGCCAGTAATGTAAGAGCTGTCAAATGCAGTTCACACAAGCCTCAGGTCCTTGAATAAAAACAAATATGTGCAAATAGTTGCTTTATAATAAAGTTTAATGAAATCCCCCTACATATTTGCACACACCTGACTGCTTCCATGTCTTAAGTGAAAGTGTGCATTGATAGAGAAACATTTTATTTTTACATTTTTTTATTTTTTTTTTTTTTTTCTTCTAAATTTCACAAGATGCCGCCTAATTTACCATTTGAAGTCCGTTCATTAATCCCATTAGGGGCTCCTGTATTCAGGGTGACAGCGCTAACAAATGATAATAAGGATACAGGAGGGCAGTAATATTTGTCCCAGAAAATCCATTTTGAGCTTCATTTACATAACATGGAAAATAATATACATTCAAACGACTTTCCATGAGAATGAACTATCTGGCAACCACTGAGACACGTTCCCTATATAAAAGTAGATATCTTGGATGTGGCATTGCTGATGTCCTAATGTCCCTCCATACCCAGAGGAGAACCCATTTTTCACCATATGAGGTATTGGTAACCTGAATACATCCCAGAAGGTTAAATGATGGCAGTCTTCATTGACATCAAACCCAACAGAGCCGGACTCTTCCCCAGCAGATAGGCATAAATGTCCTCTCCCAGTATTCCCAGTTGTTCCACAAGGTTCTTCTCTTCTGTAAACTTGTCGGAGGTCCAAAGAGCAGGAGATGGGCTAAACATTGGACCTTCAATTTCATGCTGTCCCTTGAGCTTGCTATTTGGGCCAATATAATATCCATGGGTGTATGTCCGTTCGTTCTTATTGGCTGTTGCTGTTACCCCATAGCACAGTAAGAAGACCAGATCTCAGAAGTTCACAGGCAGGATGACTCTTACATCTGACTCCACGGACAGGAGTAATGCTCCAGATTTACATAGGATTGGAGGTGAAGACATTGGATTGTCTCAATAATCATGGTCAGGATCTCCTGACTGTTGTAGGTGACAGAATAGACAATTATAGCCTAACACTTTGGCCGCCTCCTGGAAGCGCGTCACGTTATCGAGCATAGGGGATATGGTTCTCCATTATGGCAAAGGTAAGGGTGTCAGGGTAATACCAATCCTCTGGGTCAGGTTCCCAGTAGAAACAGGCTTGAGCCCTTAGATTCTTCCCAGTTAGACTCTTGATATTTTGAACTGACCTGTTTTGTTGAGCTATGTAGTCCAGACACATTGGCCATCACATGGCCAATCGATAAATTGCAATATCTGTACATCTGATATGTATCAGATTAGATTTGAGCTGCTGAAGGTATGATCTGAGGCTTGTCTAGACTGGATACTATTGTAACAACCCTCCAGCTGTGAGACGTATTGGTTCAGGAGAAGTGTTCAAACTAAATGCTGACATGAGACTGACAAGATGGCCGCCCTATAACCATGTACCAAAAATAGAAAAATCTACAATCGGAAAATAAAAACATTTAGAAAAGTGATTTCATCTGATTTTGATAAAAAGCAAATCCATTCCTTTGACACAGCATATCCTGCAGCGCTGTATAGAAATTGTCCCCCTCCACATCACATCAGTCCCTCAGTGTAATGTCCCTTTCTGATACTTCCCAAGATCAGTTGAATAGGCAATATGTTAAAGGGGATGTCCAGTTCTTAGGATAGTCCATAAATATCTGATCTGTGGGTGCCGACCCCAAATACTGAGACCTACAGAAACTGAGACGTTCACCATACACAAGTAGATTTTCTAGGATGTGGCATTGCTGATATTGGCCTATTGTCCCTTAATACCCAAGGGAGAACCCACTTTTCATGTCATGAGGTATTGGTAACTGCTTAATGCATCTCAGGTTTTCTGATGTCCATGAATAAGGTTCTTCAACAAACTTAATGGATCCGGCCTTTTTCCCAGCAGGTCCGTGTAAATATCCTCTTCCTGAAATTCCTTCCAGTATTCCCAGTTCTCCTGCAAGGGCCTTCTAATATGTAAAGCTCCCGGTGGAGGAATTTCAGGAGATGCACACTGGAGATTCAATTTCATGGTCCCCCAAGCTGGATAGTTGGGTCAATGTAACATCCATGGCTGTATGGCCACTCTTATGGGCTGTTGATGTTGACCCAGTAAGACCAGATCAGATCTCAGTTCAGGCTATGAGTATTCTTATTCCCTGGATAGATGTAATGCTCCAGGTTTATGTAGGGTAGGAGGTGAGGAACTTTTTTGACTGGTCTTTATAATGGTCAGGCTATTCCGGCTGTTGTAGGTGATGGCCAGACCCAGATGAGCGTAATGTGGCTGGTCACATTTCAGTCATGGAACTTTAATTTTCTTCGGGAAGCGCGTCAGAAGGTAATAGGCATGGAGGAGCGGAGGGATATGGTTGTGTATCACTGCATAAGTGTGTGTTCTAGTAGGGGAGTAGTAAGAGTTCCCAGTTGAAGCAGACTCGAGGCCTTAGGTGCTCCAGTCTCCACACAGGTGTAGAGGGGTCTTCCCATCCTCTGGATAGAAGGAATGTTCTAGTTTTTATGTAGGATTGGAGAAGAACTTTGCGTGGTCCCAATAATAATTAGGATTTCCTAGCGGATTTGGGTGATGGGCAGTATCTGGCATAGAGGATATGGCTGTGAGCCACGGTAAAGGTAAGGTCATCAGAAGGGGAGTAAAACCAGTCTTCAGGGTCAGGTTCCCAGTTGATACAGATTTGAGCCCTTAGGTTCTCCACACAGGTTCCTGGTTCTCAATAGCCCAATCTAACAGGTCAGTTGTAAATATGTAGTCCGGCCACATATTGTCAATCCAAGCCAGAGGAGAACTCCAGGTTTGTTCCCCTAGTAGAGATGAGCAAACAGATTCGTCACTAACTGGGTGCGACCCAAATATTCAGAATTGTTAGGTTTTTAAACGAAACTGGAAAAATGGCAATTAGCCTCACAAACTAAAATGGCCACCAGCGCATAAAAAAAGAAAAAAAAAAAGATATATATATATATATATATATATATATATATATATATATATATTGCACAGTGAAAATAGTCACTGTTCTGGTGCCTCCTGACAGCTGACAACCCCTCAGCCAATAGTCAGTGGTAGGAGGACACCATAGTCCTGATGTCATATCCAGTATAGAAGATCCTATGGGCTGGAACATGAGGCATATCAGTGATGGTGGAAGTAGGGGATGGATGTTCCTCACATTGCAGGATACAGAGCACTGAGTGCGGCAAAGCTTACAATACAGCTAGGAGTAGGCGAAATAGAACACAGTTTAGTCAGATTCAATAAATTACAGGCCAATAGTGATAGAAATCATAGGAGTGAGGGAGAATATCTGTGCTGTGAGCCTGACTGCTGCAGTAATACAAAGGACAGTTTAACCCTTTAGCTGACATTCTCTTCTGTTTTGCAATAGAGCAGTTTCATCTGTCCATAGATGAACACAGTTTTTACTGGCAGTCAATCTCATATTGTCACCTGTGCTGGATATTTTGGACATCATATCCATGGGTGTGTCCACTTTTTATTGGGGGTTGACTTTGCACCATCGCAGAAGGATAAAGCCCAGATCACCTCTTAGTAGTTCACATGCCAGATGTAAGGCGGTTTTTCCGTCCCCTGGAGCGAAGTAATTCTCCAGGTTTATATAGGAGCGGGGGAGAAATTTTTGTCCTGCCTCAAGGATAATGGTCAGGATTTTCTGCCGGTTATGTTTATGGCCAGACCCAGGTGGTAGGCGTAATGTGACTGCTCGCCTTTCATGCCTGGCACTTTGGATGACTATAGGAAGTGAGCCGAGGTACCAGGCATAAAGAATGTTTGCAGCACTGCATACTGCTGATGGTGTCCTAATGTCCCTCCATACCCAGAGAACCCATTTTTCACCATATGAGGTATTGTTAACCTGAATACATCTCAGAAGGTTAAATCATGGCAGTCTTCATTGACATCAAATCCAATGGATCCAGCCTCTTCCCCAGCAGATAGGCATAAATTTCCTCTCCCAGTATGGCAGCCCTGTATTCCCAGTTCCACAAGGTTCTTTTCTGTAAACTTGTCGGAGGTGCAAAGAGCAGGAGATGGGCTAAACATTGGACCTTCAATTTTATGTTGTCCCTTTTTGTGCTTGATAGTTGGATCAATATAACATCCATGGGTGTATGTTCGCTCAGATCAGCCGATAAGAATATTTGGGACAACATAATATCCATGGGTGTCCAATATTATTGGGGGTTTATATTGGCCATGGCACAAGAGGATAAAGTCCAGATGTAAGTTGTTCTTCCCATCCCGTGGAGTAATGCTCCAGGGTTTATGTAGTACTGGAGGTGAACTTTTTGTACAGTCTCAAGGATGATTGTCAGGATCTCCCGCCGGTTATACGTTATGGCCAGACCCAGGTGTGATATGCATAGCGCGGCTGGTGGTCGACTTTCATTCCTGGCACTTTGGTTGACTCTTCTGGAAAGTGAGGTGAGGTACCGGGCATAGGATATATGATTATGCATCACGGCATATGTGAGGGCACTAGAAGGGGAGTAGTACCAATCTTTGAGGTCAGGTTCCCAGTCAAAGCAGACTTGAGCTCTCAGCTTCTCCAGTCTCCATACAGGCTCCTGGTTCTTGATGGCCTGAGGAAACCAGAAAGATGCAGGGTTTTATCCCAAAAAAACACATTGCAGTGAGAAGGCGCCCCCTCCTGAATAGAATAACACATCTCTTGTGACACAGAGAATATACAAAAAAGAACTCTCAAAACCTTTTAAAACCAGACAAATGAGGCTCAGCCATAATTAGGGGGACCCACTAGCCAGGGCAGAATCCAGATTACTCAAGGAGCACAAAATATAAAAGCGTGAATGAAATCCGGGAATCCCCAAATGCCTTATACCAGGTATCCAGAACATGAGGACATAGCAGCAACAATACCAGGAACATGAATGAACTAATCCCCAATGTGCAAACACAGAAGATGCACTGGCTGGAGCCCCCCCCCCTCCCCCTCCATGTGTATCACCGCTATATTGTGGCTTCAGTCCTACCTCATAAGCGTGTACGTATGGCACGGATACCATGTAAGTGCACATGCTTGTAGATAAGAGCGCATGCACTGTCCGTACTGCCTCTGTACATTGTGTGCACGGCCATGTCTTTTGTGAGGGGGCCATGTGCATGTGCAATCTTTCCCTCTGCTAAATATGCGCAAGCACCACGGATGCAATGTGTAATATTCTAGCAGTCTAGCGGACACAATCCCAATGCAGGATAAGTGCTGTATACAAAAGGGCAAATGAATTTTATACAATTCATACATATAGGATCTGAATCATATTTTATACAGCACATACGTAATATAGTCCAGGCTATATATCCTAAATTGTACAATATGCATATAACTGAGTATAAATATAAAGTTTCACATATATAGTTTTCCCCTATGAGAATACTCTGAATGATCCTATATAGGAATAAATATATCTAACCTACACATCAATTCATATATGGAGAAATGATCCAAACTATATACAGCACAAATAGAACTAGAATATACAGTACAATCTCATACCAGTGTGCCAATATAATTATAAACTGAACAATGAGAATTTTTTTTTTTTTAAATTTGTAGAAAGTGCATAATATATAAATATCCAAATCACAACTACATGAGAATATATGATGGGAATAAAACAGATCATCCTCATGAAATACTCCAATAAAAAATCCCCCAAATGTCAGCGGCTTCAAGTTCAAAAACTACTAAAATTTCCAATGGCCAAAAGTGGAAAATATTGCAGATATATCCATGAATAAACCATGTCATGTCTCAGGTACTAGAAATAAAATAATCCTATTGCAAAACATAAAGGTTTAAATTTTATATTATATAAATGCTTTATGATGTAATAAAATCCCCAAGGTAATATTTATAGTCTGCATATTTATACACACCTGACAACTTCTGTCTCAGTGAAAATGCATCAAACAGGAAAAATAAAAATTTCAAGTAAACTTCAAGATGTCGCCTAATTTACCATTTGAATTCCGTTCATTGATCCCATTAGGGGCTCCTGTAATTCAGGGTGACAGCGCTAACAAATGACGACAAGGATACAGGAGGGCATTAATTGTCACAATCCCATTTTTAAGCTTGATTTACATAAAAATATGGAAAATAGTCTCAAATGAATTTCCATGGGAATGAAAAACTCAGGAAACCGAGAGATGTTCCCTATATATAAGTAGGTATCTGGGATGTGGCATTGCTGATGGTGTCCTAATGTCCCTCCATACCCAGAGGAGAACCCATTTTTCACCATATGAGGTATTGGTAACCTGAATATATCCCAGAAGGTTAAATGATGGCAGTCTTCATTGACATCAAACCCAATGGAGCGGCCTCTTCCCCAGCAGATAGGCATAAATGTCCTCTCCCAGTATTCCCAGTTGTTCCACAAGGTTCTTCTCTTCTGTAAACTTGTCGGAGGTGCAAAGAGCAGGAGATGGGCTAAACATTGGAGCTTCAATTTTATGGTCTCTTGTGCTTGATAGTTGGATCAATATAACCTCCATGGGTGTATGTCCGCTCTTATTGGCTGTTATCTATAGCTAAGCAAGATGACCAGATCAGATCTCAGAAGTTCACAGGCAGGATGACTCCTGCATCTGACTCCATGGACAGGAGTAATGCTCCAGGTTTACATAGGATTGGAGGTGAAGAACGTATTGGATTGTCTCAATAATCATGGTCAGGATCTCCTGACTGTTGTAGGTGATCTGTTGCATTTCTATTCTAACACTTTGGCCTCTTCCTGGAAGTGTCACATTATCGAGCATAGGGGATATGGTTGTGCATTATGGCAAAGGTAAGGGTGTCAGGAGAGTAAAACCAATCATCTGGGCCAGGTTCCCAATAGAAACAGACTTGAGCTTTTATATTCTTCACCAGGCTCCTGGCTCTTGATGTTTTCAACTCACCTGTTTCGTTGGGCTATGTAGTCCAGCCATTTTGTCCAATCGATACATTGCAGTATCTGTGCATCTAATATGTATCAGGAGATGTGAAAGATCCTCAGTGCGCAACACCGCTGTGGCCCCACCTGAGTCGTCTTTCATATAAAAACCACACCGCCAGTGAGTGCCGGGTTCACAAGATAAATACAAGACAAGCTTTCTAAATTTTATATATTAACCCCTAAATGGGTCGGTATTAACATCTAACACATGAAGTTCAGAACAGATATGCAGATATATGCAAGCATTAACAGTTACTAGTTACAATATACAGTACAATAAAAATAAAAAGGGAATAACATTGAAATAATTACTTTACCACACCTCCTTGATGTGGCTCTCTAATCCAACACTCACACATGCTCTGTCATGTGTGAATACCCAGTGGAGGCTGCTTAACATTAACTCCTAGCATGTGGCATCACAGTATATTCCAGCCTGCATGCTCTCATCACAGTCTCAGTAAACTCTTGTAGTCTTAGCCCAATCTCCTCCCATTGCCTCTTACCTCATCTTTTATACCCTTTATGCCACCTCCCAGAATGAGGTCACCGGCGGCAGCAAGTCTGATTGAATAATGCATTCAAGTCCAGATCCTTTGTAAAGAGCTGGGACCAAGTGAAATGATACAATGTTATCAGCCATATCTGATCAACCAGTACAGACTGATCAATGCATGTTTCTTGGATCACTCAGGGCTGTGTGTGAATACAATGGAGCCCTGCTGGGATTGATACAAAGCCCTATTGTTCCAGCCTGGCCACTACTGCCAATATACACCTAGGATTATAGCTGCGCACCTTATGAGTAAAGAGACACTACCCAGAGAGCGAAATAGAGTTTTGAGTTATAACCATATTTAAGCAGAATCATCATAGGAGAGATGAGATTTCAGCTGCTGAAGATATGATCTGAGGATTGTCTAGACTGGATACTATTGTGACAACCCTCCAGCTGTGAGGAGTAATGGTTCAGGAGAAGGGTTCTCACTAAATGCTAACATGATGATCTGACAAATGACTGCCTCAAAACCATGTACAGGAAATAGAAAAATCTACAATCAGCAAATAAAAACATTTAGAAAAGTGATTTCATCTGATTTTTAATAAAAAGCAAAACCAATCCTTTAGAAAAGACACAATTTCCCATTTACATACAATATATAACACCAACATATATCCTGCAGCGCTGTATAGAAATTCTCTTCACATCACATCAGTCCCTCATAGTGTAATTTCCCTTTCTGATCAGTTTAATAGGCAGTTTGTTAAAGGGGATGTCAAATCCTCAGGATAGGCCATAAATATCATCTGTGGGTGCCCAAATACTGAGACCTACAAAAACCAACAAGATGTTCACCATACACAAGTAGATTTACAGGATGTGGCATTGCTGATGGTGTCCTAATGTCCCTCAATATCCAAGGGAGAACCCACTTTCCATGAGATGAGGTATTGGTAACTGCTGAATAAATCTCAGGTTTTCTGATTGTTGCAGAACCTTCTTCATGGACATCAAACTTAATGGATCCGGCCTTTTTCCCAGCAGGTCAGTGTAAATATCCTCTTCCTGAAATTTATCCCAGTTGTCCTGCAAGGTCCTTCTGATCTGTAAAGCTCCCGATGAAGTTCAGGAGATACACACTGGAGCTTCAATTTCATGTTGTCCCTTGTGCTTGATAGTTGGGTCAATATAATATCCATGGGTGTATGTCCGCTCTTATGGGCTGTTGATGTTGCCCCATAGCACAGCAAGATCATGACCAGATCAGATCTCAGGAGTTTCGGCTATGAGTTCTTCTCATCCCCTGGATAGATGTAATGCTCCAGGTTTATGTAGGATTGGGGGTGAGGAACTTTTTTGACTGGTCTCAATCATGGTCAGGATATTCCAGCTGTTGTAAGTGATGGCCAGATCCAGGTAATGGGTGTAATGTGGCTGGTCACATTTCAATCATGGAACTTTAATTTCTTTGGGAATTGCGTCAGAAGGTATTGGACATCGGAGGGGGGGGATGATATGGTTGTGCATCACTGCATAGGTAATTGTTCTAGTAGGGGAGTAGAACCAGTTCCCAGTTGGAGCAGACACGAGGCCTTAGGTACTACAGCCTCCACACAGGCCAGACGTAGAGGGGTCTTCCCATCCTCTGGATAGAAGGAATGTTCTAGTTTGAAGGATTGGAGAGGAACTGTGTGATCCCAATAATAGTTGGGGTTTCCCAGCTGATGGGCGTAACGCGGATATTTGTTGCATTTCAATCCTGAAACTTCAATAGACTACACCAGAAAGGGCATCAGATTACTGGGCATAGAGGATATGGTTGTGAGCCACGGTAAAGGTAAGGGCATCAGAAGGGGAGTAAAACCGGTCTTCAGGGTCAGGTTCCCAGTAGATACAGATTTGAGCCCTTAGGTTCTCCACACAGGCTCCTGGTTCTCAATAGCCCAACAAAACAGGTCGGTTGTAAATATGTAGTCCGACCACATATTGTCAATCCAAGCCAGAGGAGAACTCCAGCTTTATTCCCCTAGTTGAGATGAGCAAACAGATGCGTCACTAACTGGGTTTGACCCAAATATTCCAAATTGTTAGGTTTTTAAAGAAAACCGGAAAATTGGTGAATAAACTCAAACTAAAATGGCCACCAGCATATATATAATTGCACAGTAAAAATACACACGTGTTGTCACTGTTCTGGTGCCACCTGTCATCAGCTGACAACCTCAGCCAATAGTCAGTGGTAGGAGGACACCTTAGTGCTGATGTCATATACAGTATATAAGATCCTATGGGCTGGAACACGAGGCATATCAGTGATGGTGGAAGTAGGGGATGGATGTTCATCACTATGCAGGATACAGAGCACTGACAGCAAAGCTTACAATACAGCTAGGAGTAGGAGAAATAGAACACAGTTTAGTCAGATTCAATAAATTACAGGCAAATAGTGATAGAAATCATAGATAGGAGTGAGGGAGAATATCTGTGCTGTGAGCCTGACTGCTGCAGTAATACACAGGACAGCTTAATCCTTTAGTTGGCAATTTAATTGGCTGTTATGCAATAACAGTTTGATCTGTCCATAGACTTAGCTTTTACTGTAATATATTTTCACCTGAGCTGCATATTTTGGACATCATATCCATGGGGGTGTGTCCACTTTTTTTTATTGGGGGTTGATATTGCCCCATGGCATGAGGATAAAGATCAGATCACCTCTTAGTTCACACGCCAGATGTAAGGCGGTCTTCCTGTGCCTTCGAATGAAGTAATGCTCCAGGTTTATGTAGGACTGGAGGTGAACTCTTTGGCCGGCCTCAAGGATGATTATCAGGATTTCCCGCCGGTTATAGGTAATGGTCCTAGGTGATAGGCATAGCGTCTCTGGTGGTCGCCTTTTCAATCCTGGCACTTTGGTTGACTCTTCTGGAAAGTGAGATGAGGTACCGGGCATAGGTTATATGGTTATGCATCACGGCATATGTGAGGGCACTAGAAGGGGAGTAGTACCAATCTTCGGGGTCATGTTCCCAGTTGAAGCAGACTTGAGCTCTCAGCTTCTCCAGTCTCCATACAGGCTCCTGGTTCTTGCTGGCCTGAGGAAACCAGAAAGATACAGGGTTGTAGTCCAGGCAGAGATCCTCCATCTTTCATCCAAGCCAGAGTAGACCTCAGGTTATCCAGTGTGTCCTCCTATACTCCATATACACAAAATATATAGAGGACTCGGGAGGTGACATCCGTACACTGGTGCGTCTTGTACCATACTTGAAAGGTTTTTCAATATTTTTATAATGACCATAGGACAGGTTGTCAATACATTACGGTCAGGGCCACTGAAAGGGCATATTCTGTGTGGGGGAGCCAAAGAACCAGGTTAGGGATGAGTATAAATGTAAAAATCCAGAATATATAGTTTTCCCCTGTGGTGGTGGTGAACCCTGAAAGATCTATATAGGAATAAATATATCTAACCTAAACATCAATTCATATATGGAGAAATTAACCAAACTACACTTTCAAATTATTATGCAAATATTTTCTCATATTTTCATTGTTTTCCAGTCAACTATTCGAGTATAATTGAAAGGTTTTTGAACAAACTGCCTATGATAGTATATTTTTAAAAAAAGTAAACACTCAAAATGCATGTTTTAAATTATTATGCACAGCAGAATTTGCAACCTTTTCAGGTTTATTAAGAACAAAAAAATGGTCATTGTGAAATTATAAGCATTAGCAGGTTATTAACTGAAATCAAACCGTTTTCAAGCCAAAACTTTATTCGAGGTGATGTTACATTTGCACATAGGACCCCTTGTTCGAAAGAAGCTTCTGAACTCTCTCGTCCATTGAATTTGTCAGTTTTTGGATGGTTTCTGCTTCAATTGTTTTGCATGAGGACAGAATACCCTCCCAGAGCTGTTGCTTAGATATGAACTGCCTCCCGCCATCATAGACACTCCTCCTTTTGATGCTCCAGAGGTTCTCCATGGGGTTGGTCAGGGGAGCATGGGGGCCACACCATAAGTTTGTCCCCTTTTATGCCCATAGCAGGCAGAGATGCAGATGTGTTATTTGCAGCATGAGACGGTGCATTATCAGGCATGAAAATGATCTTTCTGCGGAATGCATGGTTCTTCTTCTTGAACCATGGCAGGAAGTGCTGTTTGAGAAACTCCACATACATTATGGAGTTCATCTTTACCCCTTCAGGGATCCTAAAGGGGCCGACAATCTCTCTCTCCCCATGATTCCAGCCCAAAACATTACTCCACCTCCTCCTTGTTGGCGCCGTAGCCGTGTTTGCATGGGGTGTCCATCAACAAGCCATCCTCCACTCCATCCATCTGGACCATCGAGCGTTGCACGGCCCTCATCGGTCTTCATGTATTGTTTGGCCCACTGGAGCCGTTTCTGCTTGTGTACAGTGGATAGAGGAGGTCGACAGGATGGCTTACGCACAGCTGCAAACCTCTGAAGGACCCTGCATCTTGTTGTTCGGGGGACGTTGGAGGCACCAGCAGCTTCAAAACCTTGTCTGCTGCTATGACAAGGCATTTTTGAAGCTGCTCTTTTAACCTGACGTGATTGCCTGTTGGAAAGAGTCCCTTATCAGCACGCACACGTGTGTGCTGTGAATCAGCTACATACTACTTGATTGTGCGATGATCACGAAGTGTCTTGGCAATGTTGATTGTAGTCACGCCTTGACCTAAACACGCCACAATTTGTTGCTTCTCAGCAGCCGACACATCCTTTTTCTTTCCCATTTTGGCTGAAAATGTAGGCTGCTTAATAATGTGGGACAGCCTTCTTAAGTAGTCTTGCCTTTAATTGGACACACCTGCCAAACTAATTAGCACAGGTGTCTGCAATTGCTTTCAGTGATATAAAGAGCCCTGACACACATCAACACCAATGAGTTTAACTGACAAACAAAAAAATTCTTACCTTATCACTCCTAAACACTTTTTGCATAATTTGGAACACAGTGTATATACAGCACAAATATATAGATCTATAATATACAATCTCATACACAGGTACCGGAAATAATCAACTTATTAACCGATTGCAAAATAAAGGCTTAAATTATATTACATATAAATATGGGATTTTACTGCAACTAATATTATTGTGGATATTTAGACCCACCTGACTAGTGAAAATGCATCAATGCATAAATATTTCATAAGATGCCGCTTTACCTTTTTAGAGGTCTGTTCATTGACCCCATTAGGGGCTTTTGTATTCAGGGTGACAGCGCTAAGAAATGACAAGGATACAGGAGGGCATTTTGTCCTTGTCCTTAGCAACCTTGGACGTAATAGTACGTCCTGCGTCACATGGGGATATATGGAGCGAGCTCAGCTGAGCTCTGTACATAGTGGCAGGTGCTGCTGTATTATACAGCCGGCATCCGCCCTGTAACAGCAATCGCTGCTTGCACCGAACGTGGCTGGTAACCCTTTAGACAACACGGTCAAACGGGACCGCGGCATCTAAACTGTGCAGGCGCCGCCATTTTTCACCGATGGCCGCCCTCTTGAACATCATGGGAGGATGGTGAGCGTTTGCCATGAGTCGGAAGCCTATTGAAGGCTCCCAGCCTTGTCATTGCATTAGATGTATTGCACGCTGCCAGAGGCGGTGTAATAGAGGTAGGCATTTTGTTCACTTTAATACAGTAGTAATGCAGTGAATAGTATGAGCGATCAGACCTCCTAGGTTTCAAGGTCCCTAAGGGGTCTGATCATAAAAGTAAAAAAAAAACAGCCCCCTTTCTCTAGATCAGATACAAAAGTAAACACACACTTTAGGTATTCCTGCGCTCCAATGTCCAAACTATTAAAATTTTTTTATCCCATACGGTGAACGGCGTAGCGACGGAAAAAAATACTATTTGGCTATTTTGAGTGTTCATTCAAATTTTTTTTATAGGAGGCAAACTATCAGAACTTCCCCCAATGGGATCAGTAAAAATGTCACCTGGTCCCACAGACGCCATACCCAGCTCCATACATGTAAATATGCAAAAGATATAGGCGTCACCCACTATGGCAAACATTATTCATTTTTTTTTAAAAGGTATCAAAACATTGCAAATACTATAAATTTGGTTTCGCCGTGTTCGTACTGACCCACAGAATACAGGTAACATGTAATTCTTACCACAAAGTGAGAGCCATAAAAATGAGACCCATACGAAATTGGCGCAAATGCATTTTCTCCAATTCCACCTCATTCTGATTTTTCCAGCTTCCCAGTACATTGCACAGGATATTGAATGGTGACATTACAAAGTACAAATTTTTCGCAAACAAGCCATAACGTGACACTGAACTGAAAAATGAGCTATGGCTCCTGAATGTGGGGAGGGAAAGACCAAATGCAAAAACGAGAATTGACGGGGTCCTTAAGGGGTTAAGCTTCATTTACATAAACATGGAAATTAATAAAATAGACTCAAATCAATGTCAACAAGAATGAACTCTCCGGAAACCACCAAGAGACGTTCCCTATATAAGTAGATATCTGGGATGTGGCATTACTGATGGTGTCCTAATGTCCCCCCCATACCCAGAGAACTCATTTTTCACCATATTGGGTATTGGTAACCTGTTTATATCCCAGAAGGTTAAATGATGGCAGTCTTCATTGACATCAAACCCAATGGAGCCGGCCTCTTCCCCAGCAGATTCCCAGTTGTACCACAAGGTTCTTCTTCTCTTCTGTATACTTGTCGGAGGTGCAGAGAGCAGGAGATGGGCTAAACATTGGATCTTCCATTTCATGTTGTCCCTTGTGCTTGACAGTTGGATCAATATAACATCCATGGGTGTATGTCCGCTCTTATTGGCTGAGCTGAATATTTGGAACATAATATCCATAGGGGTGTACAATTTTATTGGGAGTTTATATTGCCCATGGCACGAGGGATAAAACCCAGATCACCTCTTAGTTCGCACGCCAGATGTAAGTTGGTCTTCCCATCCCCTGGAGTGGAGTAATGCTCCAGGGTTTATGTAGTACAGGAGGGGAACTTTTTGTACCGCCTCAAAGATCAGTCAGGATCTCCTGCCGGTTATACATTATGGCCAGACCCAGGTGATATGCATAGCGTAGCTGGTGGTCGTCTTTCAATCCTGGCACTTTGGTTGATTCTTCTGGAAAGTGAGTCGAGGTACCGGGCATAGGTTATATGATTATGCATCACGGCATATGTGCGGGCACTAGAAGGGGAGTAGTACCAATCTTCGGGGTCAGGTTCCCAGTCGAAGCAGACTTGAGCTCTCAGCTTCTCCAGTCTCCATACAGGCTCCTGGTTCTTGATGGCCTGAGGAAACCAGAAAGATACAGGGTTGTAGTCCAGGCAGAGATCCTCCATCTTTCATCCAAGCCAGAGTAGACCTCAGGTTATCCAGTGTGTCCTCCTATACTCCATATATAGAATATTTCTACAGGACTCGGGTGACATCTGCATAATCCATCCATTGTTCTGCCTCACCAGTAAGACCACACATGCTGATCACCTCCCCCTCAAATACTGGCCTGTCATGTAAGAACTGTCAAATACAGGACACACACGCCTCAGGTCCTTGAAAAAAAAAATCCAAATATATTTAAATGGTTTAAACTATGTAAATTAAATTTAGTTGCGCTTATAATATTGTAATCCCCTACGTAATGTTGCCTGCATATTTACATACACAGGACAACTTCCGTGTCATAAGTGAAAGTGTTCATTGAGAGAGAGAGAACATTTTTATATTCTAAAAATTCAATCAGTAAATATCACAAGATGCCGTCTAATAAATTACCATTTGAAGCCGCTTCATTTAATCCCATTAGGGGCTCCTGTATTCAGGGTGACAGCGCTAACAAATGACTAAGGATACAGGAGGGCAGTAATATTTGTCCCAGAAAATCCCTTTTAAGCTTCATTTGCATAAAAACATGGAAAATAAATTCAAATTTCCACAGGAATGAATAAACGCTCTGGAAACCGAGACATTCACTATATACAAGTAGATATCTGGGATGTGGCATTGCTGATGGTGTCCTAATGTCCCTCCATACCCAGAGGAGAACCCATTTTTCACCATATGAGGTATTGGTAACCTGAATACATCCCAGAAGGTTAAATGATGGCAGACTTCGGCCTTTTGGCTAAGATCAAGTGTAGTATCTGTTCTTATCAGTAGCAGCTAGTAGGTTGGTTCCGCCAGTGGAAGTGGTTAACCCACTGTAGGGGGCCAACTGAAGACTGTGAACGTAGGCAGAGAACCACACCAGGGTTTAGCAGACGGCCCTGGTATCGAAGCCATTTGGCCAGGAAAGCTTTCGAAGGTCTCATGGTGCAAGTGCCTCTGGGGACGGTGACTCCAGAGGTGCCTGAACTCACTGGGCGTGGGAAACCCACTGAGTATGGCACATTGCACAAGCACTTGAAACACTTTTGAAGCACTCGCCCTATTGCTTGGTTTATCCAGCATGGGTAATTTTTATAGATCCAGCGGATAGACCGGGCCAGTACACTGGCGCACTATTCACTTATTTATTTTTTATTTGTCACCGTTTGTCACGGTGTATAGATGTAGGTGTGCGGAAACCCTTTTGGGTCCTACCCGAAGTCTAGGGGTTGGAGTGTGTGGCCTTCGGGTTCCCTCCTTCCTTGCTCTCCAGTGTCTGTCTCTGCTTTTGTGGAGATGGACAACAGTTGCAGGCTCAGTAGTACTCCTGGCGGTGGCAGCCTGAGAGGAAACCAAGTAAGATCTGACCCTCCTGTCTTGGCAGTTGGGTTGGTTCAGCCCCCTTACTCTTGAGCCTTTTGGCTCTGAGTTTGGGGACAGTTTCAGAGGACCCATTCTATTTTGAGATGGGTTTTGCGATAGACCGCATCCTTTGCACGTTTTTTTCAGTGGCACCCGTCACTTTTTTCCGTGCACTGGTGTTTCGTTGGCATAGCTTTGAGACCTTCGATAAAATAAAAATAAATTGGAAACCTGAGTACATCCCAGAAGTTTAAATGATGGCAGTCTTCATTGACATCAAACCCAATGGAGCCGGCCTCTTCCCCAGCAGATAGGCATAAATGTCCTCTCCTAGTATTCCCAGTTGTTCCACAAGGTTCTTCTCTTCTGTAAACATGTCGGAGGTGCAAAGAGCAGGAGATGGGATAAACATTGGAGCTTCAATTTCATGCTGTCCCTTGAGCTTGCTATTTGGGCCAATATAATATCCATGGGTGTATGTCCGTTCATATTGGCTGTTGACGTTACCCCATAGCACAGCAAGATGAAGACCAGATCTCAGAAGTTCACAGGCAGGATGACTCCTACATCTGACTCCATGGACAGGAGTAATGCTCCAGGTTTACATTGGATTGGAGGTGAAGAACTTATTGGATTGTCTCAATAATCATGGTCAGGATCTTCTGACTGTAGGTGATTTGTTGCATTTCTATTCTAACACTTTGGCCTCTTCCAGGAAGTGTCACATTATCGAGCATAGGGAATATGGTTCTCCATTACGGCAAAGGTAAGGGTGTCAGGGTAATACCAATCCTCTGGGTCAGGTTCCCAGTAGAAACAGACTTGAGCCCTAAGATTCTTCCCAATTAGACTCCTGATATTTTGAACTGACCTGTTTCGTTGGGCTATGTAGTCCAGACACATTGGCCATCACATGGCCAATCGATAAATTGCAATATCTGTACATCTAATATGTATCAGACTAGATTTGAGCTGCTCAAGGTATGATCTGAGGATTGTCTAGACTGGATACTACTGTAACAACCCTCCAGCTGTGAGAAGTATTGGTTCAGGAGAAGTGTTTTCACTAAATGCTAACATGAGGCTCTCAGACAAGATGGCCGCCCCATAACCATGTACAGAAAATAGAAAAATCTACAATCAGAAAATAAAAACATAGAAAAGTGATTTCATCTGATTTTAATAGATAAAAAGGAAAACATTCCTTTAGAACAAATGAGACAATTTCCCATTTACTGACCATATATAACACCAACATATCCTGTAGCGCTGTATAGAAATTGTCCCTCTTCACATCACATCAGTCCCTCATAGTGTAATGTTCCTTTCTGATACTTCCCAAGATCCGTTTACTAGGCAGTTTGTTAAATGGGATGTCCAATCCTCAGGCCATAAATATCAGATCTGTGGGTGCCCAAATACTGAGACCTACAGAAACCAACAAGATGTTCACCATACACAAGTAGATTTCAAGGATGTGGCATTGCTGATGGTGTCCTAATGTCCCTTAATACCCCAGAACCCACTTTCCATGACATGAGGTATTGGTAACTGCTGAATACATCTCAGGTTTTCTGATTGTTGCAGAACCTTCTTCATGGACATCAAACTTGATGGATCCGGCCTTTTTCCCAGCAGGTCAGTATAAATTTCCTTTTCCTGAAACTCATACCAGTATTCCCAGTTCTCCTGCAAGGTCCTTCTAATCTGTAAAGATCCCAGTGGAGGAAGTTCAGGAGATGCACACTGGAGCTTCAATTTCATATTGTCCCCCAAGCTGGATAGTTGGGTCAATGTAACATCCATGGGTGTATGTCCGCTCTTATGGGCTGTTGATGTTGCCCCATAGCACAGCAAGATCCAGATGAGATGTCAGGAGTTCCAGCTATGAGTGTTCTCATCCCCTGGATAGATGTAATGCTCCAGGTTTATGTAGGGTTGGAGGTGAGGAACTTTTTTGACTGGTCAGGATATTCTGGCTGTAAGTGATGGCCAGATCCAGATGATGAGCGTAATGTGGCTGGTCACATTTGTCATGGAACTTTTAATGAATTTCTTTGGGAAGGATGTCAGAAGGTATTGGGCATGGAGGAGGAGGGGGTGGGATATGGTTGTGCATCGCTGCATAAGTGTGTGTTCTAGTAGGGGAGTAGTACCAATTCCCAGTTGAAGCAGACTCGAGGTCTTGGGTGCTCCAGCCTCCACACAGGCCAGATGTAGAGGGGTCTTCCCATCCTCTGGATAAAAGGAATTTACCAGTTTTATGTAGGATTGGAGGAGAGGAACTTTGTGTGGTCCCAATAATAGTTAGGATTTCCCAGTGGATTTGGGTGATGGGCAGTATCTGGCATAGAGGATATGGTTGTGAACCACGGTAAAGGTAAGGGCATCAGAAGGGGGAGTAAAACCAGTCTTCATGGTCAGGTTCCCAGTAGATACAGATTTGAGCCCTTAGGTTCTCCACACAGGCTCCTGGTTCTCAATAGCCCAACAAAACAGGTCAGTTGTAAATATGTAGTCCGGCCACATATTGCTAACCGAAGCCAGAGAACTTCAGCTTTATTCCCCTAGTTGAGATGATCAAACAGATTTGTCCCTAACTGGGCTCAACCCAAATATTCCAAATTGTTAGCTTTTTAAACGAAACCGGAAAAATGATTTACCTCACACAAACTAAAATGGCCACCACCATATATATATTGCACAGTAAAAAGTCTCTGATCTTGTGCCACCTAACATCAGCTGACGACGAGGCAGATCACGAGGCAGATCAGTGATGGTGGAAGTAGGGGATGGATGTGGTGGTCATCACATTGCAGAATACAGAGCACTGAGTGCTGCAAAGCTTACAGTATAGCTAGGAGTAGGAGAAATAGAACACAGTTTAATCAGATTCAATAAATTACAGGCAAATAGTGATAGAAATCATAGGAGTGAGGGAGAATGTGTGCTTTGAGCCTGACTTTCCACTGTCCTGTGTATTAATGCAGCAAAGGGTTAAAATCTGTATTTTGCAATAGTTTGATCTGTCCATAGATTTAGCTTTTACTGTTAATCTCATATTTTCACTTGAGCTGGATATTTTGGACATCATATCCATGGGGGTGTCCACTTTTTTATTGGGGTTGATTTTGCCCCGTGGCACGAGGATAAAGCCCAGATCACCTCTTAGTAGTTCACACACCAGATGTAAGGCGGTCTTCCTGTGCCCTGGAGTGAAATAATGCTCCAGGTTTATATAGGACTGGAGGTGAACTTTTTGGCCGGCCTCTGATCATGGTCAGGATCTCGCAGCGGTTATGTTATGGCCAGATCCAGGTGGTAGGAATAATGTGGCTGGTGGTCGTCTTTCAATCCTGGCACTTTGCTGACTCTTCTGGAAAGTGAGACGAGGTACCGGGCATAGGTTATATGGTTATGCATCACGGCATATGTGCGGGCACTAGAAGGGGAGTAGTACCAATCTTCGGGGTCAGGTTCCCAGTCAAAGCAGACCTTGAGCTCTCAGCTTCTCCAGTCTCCATACAGGCTCCTGGTTTTTGAGTGTTTGGGGGCAGGTTCTTGGTTGAAACAGCTCTTAGGTTCTCCAGCTTCCACACAGGCTCCTGGTGTGCCAAGAAAACAGGTCAGTTCACCTTATAGCCATGAAATTTGGGGAGGGGGTTTGACGTCCACACTGTTGCACATGCTGTAGGGTCAGTGTGAGCAGCAGTATATGGAGTAACTGCATGCAGCAAACCAGACATAATGTCCATAAACCAATGCCAGAACTAATGGGCTGGTCAGGAGGATTCACCATGCATTTCCTATTCATCTGAAATTTCCCTATCAAATCAACTTTAACCAACACGTTTCATGACCCACAGTCAATCCTCAGGGGATTAGTAGCATGTGCCCAGTCAGCTACTTTATATTCCTCTTAAGCTTGATGATGCAGGGCAATAGAAAATTGTGCTCAGCCCTGAGTGCAGGGGAGCTCCTATGTCAGCGACGGTCCCATAATTGACAGAACTGGAATGTGTTGGTAGGAGTTGATGGGGAATTTTCAGGGGGAGCTTTGGGGACTGTCCTTGTCAGGACAGGAGTCAATGGGGACATAGGTGAAGGGTGTAAGACCCGTTGGGTCCCCATGACTTCTCATGAGGTTTGGATAAGACTGTTCCTTTACTAATGTTAGTGCACATGTCCAACCGTGCTCATTTTTGATAGTCTTACTAGAACGGTCTATTTCTTACAACTTAAATGTTGTTCATTTAATGGTCCTTGGCTTACGGTACTGCTGCATCATGGACGCTACCTGATAAATTAGTAAATACATGCTTTACCAGGGCAGAGGATCTCAGACAAATCTACAATGTGAAAATATATTTAGGGGAAAGGGATCTCACAATCTGGTTTTAGTAAATGAAAATATTGGTGACTTTTGTTTAAAAAAAAAAAAAAAAAAAAAAAAAAAAATTTCAATATTACTTTTATATAGCACCAACATATGTAGCATTGTACACACATTATCCCTCCTTCACATCAGTCCCTCAATATCCATGTCCCTGTCTCGGATACTTGCCCAGGTCTTTCATAGAAAGTGTTTAATGGCATAAACAGCGCCATGCCCTGTATAGTGGCCAGTCACCGGTACTGCAGCTCAGCTCTCATTGAAGACACTGGTCAAATCTGTACCCAGGACCCCATTCCTGCAGGGTGACAGCGCAAGCATAAGGATAAAGGAGGTCACTATATAGTCCCAGAAAACCCTTTTAAGCCTCAGAAACTGGAAAAATTAAAGCAAATGGTTCAAGTCAGTTTCAGTGGTAATGAATGAAATCTATGGCAACCAGACGTTCACCATACACGCACGCACCTGGGATGTGGCATTCTTGGATGGTGTCCTAATGTTCCTAATACCCAAGGGAGAACCCACTTTCCCAATATGAGTATTTGTAGCTGAATACATCTCAGAAGGTTAGATGGTGGTAACTGCAGCAGAACCGCCTTCAACATCAAACCCAATGGAGCCAGCCTCTTTCCCCAGTAGGTAGCTGTAAATATCCTCTTCCATTATGGCATCCCAATATTCCCAATTCTTCTGCAAGGTCCTTCTCTGTAATCTTGGCAGAAGTGGGAAGAGCAGAAGGTCTAAACCCTGGACCTCCTATTTCATGTTTGTCCTTTTGATCTTAGGAGTTCACAGGCCAGATGTAGAGGAGTCTTCTCATCCCCTGGATAGAAGTAATATTTGAGGTTTATGGAGGATTGGAGGTTAGGAACTTTGGTCTCAACAATCATGGTCAGGAGATGGTCTAAGCACCGTCTTTTCACCTGAGCTGAATATTTGGGACATCATATCCATGGGTGTCTACTTTTATTGGGGATTGATATGACAACATGGCACAAGGAGGATCAAGAACAAATCACTTCTTAGTAGTTTGCACGCCAGATGTAAGGCAGTCTTCCCATCCCCTGGATTGAAATAATGCTTCAGGTTTTATGTAGGTCTAGAGGTGACCTTTGTCCAGCCTCAAGGATAATTGTCAGAATCTCCTGGCGGTTATACGTAATGGCTAGACCCAGGTGATTGGCATAGCGCGGCTGGTGGTCGCCTTTCAATCCTGTTACTTTGGTTGACTCTTCCGGAAAGTGAGTAAAGACACCGGGCATAGGTTATATGGTTATACATGACGGCATATTTGAAGGCACTAAAAGGGGAGAACCTTCTTCATGGACATCAAACTTAATGGATCTGGTCTTTTTTCCCAGCAGGTCCGTGTAAATATCCTCTTCCTGAAATTCCTTCCAGTATTCCCAGTTCTCCCACAAGGTCCTTCTAATCTGTAAAGCTCTCGGAGGAAGTTCAGGAGATGACACACTGGAGCTTCAATTTCATAATGTCTCCCAAGCTGGATAGTTGGGTCAATGTAACATCCATGGGTGTATGTCCGCTCTTATGGGCTGTTGATGTTGCCCCATAGCACAGCAAGATGAAGACCAGATCTCAGAAGTTCACAGGCAGGATGACTCCTACATCTGACTCCATGGACAGGAGTAATGCTCCAGGTATACATAGGATAGGAGGTGAAGAACTTATTGGATTGTCTCCATAATCATGGTCAGGATCTCCTGACTGTTGTAGGTGATTTGTTGCATTTCTATTCTAACACTTTGGTCTCTTCCTGGAAGCGTGTCACATTATCGAGCATAGGGGATATGGTTGTGCATTATGGCAAAGGTAAGGGTGTCAGGGTAATACCAATCCTCTGGGTCAGGTTCCCAGTAGAAACAGACTTGAGCCCTTAGATTCTTCCCAATTAGACTCCTGATATATTGAACTGACCTGTTTCGTTGGGCTATGTAGTCCAGACACATTGGCCATCAAATGGCCAATCAATTAAATTGCAATATCTGTACATCTAATATGTATCAGGAGAGATTAGATTTGAGCTGCTGAAGGTATGATCTGAGGATTGTCTAGACTGGATACTATTGTAACAACCCTCCAGCTGTGAGAAATATTGGTTCAGGAGAAGTGTTCTCACTAAATGCTAACATGAGACTCTGACAAGATGGCCGCCCCATACCCATGTACCAAAAATAGAAAAATCTACAATCGGAAAATAAACATTTCAAAAAAGTGATATTCATCTGATTTTAATAAAAAAGCAAATCCATTCCTTTGACACAGCATATCCTGCAGCGCTGTATAGAAATTGTCCCCCTCCACATCACATCAGTCCCTCAGTGTAATGTCCCTTTCTGATACTTCCCAAGATCAGTTGAATAGGCAATATGTTAAAGGGGATGTCCAGTTCTTAGCATAGTCCATAAATATCTAATCTGTGGGTGCCGACCCCAAATACTGAGACCTACAGAAACCGAGACGTTCACCATACACAAGTAGATTTTCTAGGATGTGGCATTGCTGATGTTGGCCTATTGTCCCTTAATACCCAAGGGAGAACCCACTTTCCATGTCATGAGGTATTGGTAACTGCTTAATGCATCTCAGGTTTTCTGATGTCCGTGAATAAGGTTCTTCAACAAACTTAATGTATCCGGCTTTTTTCCCAGCAGGTCAATGTAAAAATCCTCTTCTTGAAATTCATTCCAGTATTCCCAGTTTCCCTCCTGCAAGGGCCTTCTAATATGTAAAGTTCCCGGTGGAGGAAGTTCAGGAGATGCACACACGAGCTTCAATTTCATAGTCCCCCAAGCTGGATAGTTGGGTCAATGTAACATCCATGGGTGTATGGCCACTCTTATGGGCTGTTGTTGTTGCCCCAGCAAGATCAAGACCAGATCAGATCTCAGTTCAGGCTATGAGTATTCTTATTCCCTGGATAGATGTAATGCTCCAGGTTTATGTAGGGTAGGAGATTAGGAACTTCTGACTGGTCTTTATAATGGTCAGGATATTCCAGCTGTTGTAGGTGATGGCCAGACCCAGATGAGCGTAATGTGGCTGGTCACATTTCAATCATGGAACGTTAATAAAGTTCTTCGGGAAGCGTGTCAGAAGGTATTGGGCATGGAGGAGCGGGGGAGTATGGTTGTGCATCACTGCATAAGTGTGTGTTCTAGTAGGGGAGGAGTACCAGTTCCCAGTTGGAGCAGACTCGAGGCCTTAGGTGCTCCAGCCTCCACACAGGCCAGATGTAGAGGGGTCTTCAAATTCTCTGGATAGAAGGAATGCTCTAGTTTTATGTAGAACAACTTTGCCTGGACCCAATAATTAGGATTTCCTAACGGATTTGGGTGATGGACAGTATCGGGCATAGAGGAAATGGTTGAGAGCCATGGTAAAGGTAAGGGCATCAGAAGGGGAGTAAAACCAGTCTTTAGGGTCAGGTTCCCAATTGATACAGATTTGAGCCCTTAGGTTCTCCATACAGGCTCCTGGTTCTTGATAGCCCAACAAAACAGCCTAGCTTTATTCCTAGTAGAGATGAGCAAACAGATTCGTCACTAACTAGGTGCGACCCAAATATTCTGAATTGTTAGGTTTTTAAACGAAACTTGAAAAATGGCGATTAGCCTCACAAACTAAAATGGCCACCAGCTTATATATATCAGTGAAAAGTCACTGATGTTCTGCTGCCTCCTGACATCAGCTGACAACCCCTCAGCCAATAGTCAGTGGTAGGAGGACACCTTAGTCCTGATGTCATATCCAGTATAGAAGATCCTATGGGCTGGAACATGAGGCATATCAGTGGTGGAAGTAGAAGATGGATGATCCTCACATTGCAGGATACAGAGCATGGAGTGTGGCAAAGCTTACAATACAGCTAGGAGTAGGAGAAATAGGCTCACAGCAGATTCTGTCATTTACTGAATCTGACTAAACGGTGTTCTGACTGCTGCAGTAATACAAAAGACAGTTTAACCCTTTAGTTGGCTATCTTTTCTGTTTTGCAATAGAGCAGTTTGATCTGTCCATAGAATAACACTGTTTTTTTTACTGACCATTTTTTTTTTCACCTAATCTGGATATTTTAGACATCATATCCATGGGTGTATCCCCATTTTTATTGGTAGAGGATCAAGACCAGGTCACCTCCTAAAGTTCACACGCCAGATGTAAGGCGGTCTTCCTGTGCTCTGGAGTGAAATAATGCTCCAGGTTTATATAGGACTGGAGGTGAACTTTTTTGGCCGGCCTCAATGATCATGGTCAGGATCTTTTGCCGGTTTTGTTATGGCAAGATCCAGGTGATAGGCATAGCGCAGTTGGTTGCCTTTTCAATCCTGGCACTTTAGTTGACTCTTCTGGAAAGTGAGACGAGGTACCGGGCATAAGTGATATGGTTATGCATCACGGCATATGTGAGGGCACTAGATGGGGAGTAGTACCAATCTTCGGGGTCAGGTTCCCAGTCGAAGCAGACTTGAGCTCTCATCTTCTCCAGTCTCCATACAGGCTCCTGGTTCTTGATGGCCTGAGGAAACCAGAAAGATACAGGGTTGTAGTCCAGGCAGAGATCCTCCATCTTTCATCCAAGCCAGAGTAGACCTCAGGTTATCCAGTGTGTCCTCCTAGGGGGTGTGTGTGTGTGTGTGTGTGTGTGTGTGTGTGTGTGTGTGTGTGTGTGTGTGTGTGTGTGTGTGTGTGTGTGTGTGTGTAAAGGGGTTTTTCAATATTTTTTTATAATAGACCATAGGACAGGTTGGCAATATCAGACTAGTGGGGGAGGTCAGTAATCACCTCAGTCAGGGTCCTGGGAAAGCTGGGTAGTATAGGGAATACTGAGTATAGTAATATAAATTGTGTGGGTGGAGCCACAAGGGCAACATGCTGCTTGGGGGGCCTCATTACTGTCAGGGCCACTAAAGGGGCATATTCTGTGCAGGAGAGCCGAAGGACAAGGTTTGGGATGAGTATAAATATATAAATCCAGAATATATAAAGTTTTCCCCTGTGATCAACTATGAAAGATCTATATAGGAATAAATATATCTAACCTAAGCATCAATTCACATATGGAGAAATGATCCAAACTATATACAGCACAAATATATAGAACTAGAATATACAATCTCATACCACAGGTACTGGAAATCAACCTATTGCAAAGATAATGGTTTAAATTATAACACCTGACAACTTTTGTATCAAGTGAAAAGGCATCGATTTGAGGTTTTTTTTTTTTTTTTTTTTTAATTCATATCTCACAAGATGCCGCCTAATTTACTATTTGAGGTCCGTTCATTGATCCTATTAGGGGCTCCTGTATTCAGGGTGACAGCGCTAACAAATGACAATAAGGAAACAGGAGGGCATTAATATTTGTCCCAGGAAATCCCTTTTAAGCTTCATTTGCATAAAAACCTGGAAAATAAAATAAAATAAATTCAAATGAATTTCCACAGGAATGAATAAACTCTCTGGAAACCACAGAGACATTCCCTATATACAAGTAGGTATCTGGGATGTGGCATTGCTGATGGTGTCCTAATGTCCCTCCATACCCAGAGGAGAACCCATTTTTCACCATATGAGGTATTGGTAACCTGAATACATCCCAGAAGGTTAAATGATGGCAGTCTTCATTGACATCAAACCCAATGGAGCCGGCCTCTTCCCCAGCAGATAGGCATAAATGTCCTCTCCCAGTATTCCCAGTTGTTCCACAAGGTTCTTCTCTTCTGTAAACTTGTCGGAGGTGCAAAGAGCAGGAGATGGGCTAAACATTGGACCTTCAATTTCATGCTGTCCCTTGAGCTTGCTATTTGGGCCAATATAATATCCATGGGTGTATGTCCGTTCTTATTGGCTGTTGCTGTTACCCCATAGCACAGTAAGACCACCAGATCTCAGAAGTTCACAGGCAGGATGACTCCTACATCTGACTACTCGGACAGGAGTAATGCTCCAGATTTACATTGGATTGGAGGTGAAGACATTGATTGTCTCAATAATCATGGTCAGGATCTCCTGACTGTTTTGTAGGTGACAGAATAGACAAATATAGCCTAACACTTTGGCCGCCTCCTGGAAGCGCGTCACGTTATCGAGTATAGGGGATATGGTTCTCCATTACGGCAAAGGTAAGGGTGTCAGGGTAATACCAATCCTCTGGGACAGGTTCCCAGTAGAAACAGACTTGAGCCCTTAGATTCTTCCCAATTAGACTCCTGATATATTGAACTGACCTGTGTCGTTGGGCTATGTAGTCCAGACACATTGGCCATGTGATGGACAATCGATAAATTGCAATATCTGTACATCTAATATGTATCAGGAGTCTATATTTGAGCTGCTCAAGATATGATCTGAGGCTTGTCTAGACTGGATACTACTGTAACAACCCTCCAGCTGTGAAGTATTGGTTCAGGAGAAGTGTTCTCACTAAATGCTAACATGAGACTCTCAGACAAGATGGCCGCCCTATAACCATGTACCAAAAATAGAAAAATCTACAATCAGAAAATAAAAACCTTTAGAAAAGTCATATTCATCTGATAAAAAAGCAAATCCATTCCTTTTGACACCAGCATATCCTGCAGCGCTGTATAGAAATAGTCCATAAATATCTAACCTGTGTGTCGACCCCAAATACTGAGACCTACAGAAACTGAGACGTTCACCATACACAAGTAGATTTTCTAGGATGTGGCATTGCTGATATTGGCCTATTGTCCCTTAATACCCAAGGGAGAACCCACTTTTCATGTCATGAGGTATTGGTAACTGCTTAATGCATCTCAGGTTTTCTGATGTCCATGAATAAGGTTCTGCAACAAACTTAATGGATCCGGCCTTATTCCCAGCAGGTCAATGTAAATATCCTCTTCGTGAAATTCATTCCAGTATTCCCAGTTTCCCTCCTGCAAGGGCCTTCTAATATGTAAAGCTCCCGGTGGAGGAATTTCAGGAGATGCACACTGGAGCTTCAATTTCATAATGTCCCCCAAGCTAGATAGTTGGGTCAATGTAACATCCATGGCTGTATGGCCACTCTTATGGGCTGTTGATGCCCCAGCAAGACCAGATCAGATCTCAGTTCAGGCTATGAGTATTCTTATTCCCTGGATAGATATAATGCTCCAGGTTTATGTAGGGTAGGAGGTTAGGAACTTTTTTGACTGGTCTTTATAATGGTCAGGATATTCCGGTTTTAATACGTGATGGCCAAACCCAGATGAACGTAATGTGGCTGGTCACATTTCAGTCATGGAACTTTAATAAATTTCTTCGGGAAGCGCGTCAGAAGGTATTGGGCATGGAGGGGGATGGGATATGGTTGTGCGTTGCTGCATAAGGAAGTGTTCTAGTAGGGGAGTAGTACCAGTTCCCAGTTGAAGCAGACTCGAGGCCTTAGGTGCTCCAGCCTCCACACAGGCCAGATGTAGAGGGGTCTTCAAATTCTCTGGATAGAAGGAATGCTCTAGTTTTATGTAGGATTGGAGGAGAAGAACTTTGCGTGGTCCCAATAAGTTAGGATTTCCTAGCGGATTTGGGTGATAGACAGTATTGGGCATAGAGGATATGGTTGTGAGCCACGGTAAAGGTAAGGGCATCAGAAGGGGAGTAAAACCAGTCTTCAGGGTTTGGTTCCCAGTAGATACAGATTTGAGCCCTTAGGTTCTCCACACAGGCTCCTGGTTCTCAATAGCCCAACAAAACAGGTTAGTTGTAAATATGTAGTCCGGCCACATATTGTCAATCCAAGCCAGAGGAGAACTCCAGCTTTATTCCCCTAGTAGAGATGAGCAAACAGATTCGTCACTAACTGGGTGCGACCCAAATATTCCAAATTGTTAGGTTTTTAAAGAAAACCGGAAAATTGGTGAATAAACTCAAACTAAAATGGCCACCAGCATATATATAATTGCACAGTAAAAATACACACGTGTTGTCACTGTTCTGGTGCCACCTGTCATCAGCTGACAACCTCAGCCAATAGTCAGTGGTAGGAGGACACCTTAGTGCTGATGTCATATACAGTATATAAGATCCTATGGGCTGGAACACGAGGCATATCAGTGATGGTGGAAGTAGGGGATGGATGTTCATCACTATGCAGGATACAGAGCACTGAATGCTGCAAAGCTTACAATACAGCTAGGAGTAGGAGAAATAGAACACAGTTTAGTCAGATTCAATAAATTACAGGCAAATAGTGATAGAAATCATAGATAGGAGTGAGGGAGAATATCTGTGCTGTGAGCCTGACTGCTGCAGTAATACACAGGACAGCTTAATCCTTTTTAGTTGGCAATTTAATTGGCTGTTATGCAATAACAGTTTGATCTGTCCATAGACTTAGCTTTTACTGTAATATATTTTCACCTGAGCTGGATATTTTTGACATCATACCCATGGGGGTGTGTCCACTTTTTTATTGGGGGTTGATATTGCCCCATGGCATGAGGATAAAGACCAGATCACCTCTTAGTAGTTCACATGCCAGATGTAAGGCGGTTTTTCCGTCCCCTGGAGCGAAGTAATTCTCCAGGTTTATATAGGAGCGGGGGAGAAATTTTTGTCCTGCCTCAAGGATAATGGTCAGGATTTTCTGCCGGTTATGTTTATGGCCAGACCCAGGTGGTAGGCGTAATGTGACTGGTCGCCTTTCATGCCTGGCACTTTGGATGACTATAGGAAGTGAGTCGAGGTACCAGGCATAAAGAATGTAATCAGCATTACTGCATACTGCTGATGGTGTCCTAATGTCCCTCCATACCCAGAGGAGAACCCATTTTTCACCATATTGGGTATTAGTAACCTAAATACATTCCAGAAGGTTAAATGATGGCAGTCTTCATTGACATCAAATCCAATGGAGCCAGCCTCTTCCCCAGCAGATAGGCATAAATGTCCTCTCCCAGTATTCCCAGTTGTTCCACAAGGTTCTTCTCTTCTGTAAACTTGTGGGAGGTGCAAAGAGCAGGAGATGGGCTAAACATTGGACCTTCAATTTCATGTTGTCCCTTGTGCTTGATAGTTGGATCAATATAACATCCATGGGTGTATGTCCGCTCTTATTGGCAGTTGATTTATCTGTGGAACAGCAAGACCAGATCAGATCTCAGGATTTCACAGGCCAGATGTAGAGGATTCTCCTCCCCTGGATAAATGTAATGCTCCAGGTTTATGTAGGACTGGAGGTGAACTTTTTTGACCTGGTCTCAATCAGGATCTCACGGTTGTAGGCGACCAGATTTGGGGGTGGTCCATTTCAATTTTGGAACTTTCTTGGAACCCACCTGCGTCGAAGGTATTGGGAATATGATTTTAGTTGGGAGTAAAACAAGTGTTTGGGGGCAAGTTCTTGGTTGAAACAGCTCTTAGCTTCCACACAGGCTCCTGGTGTGCCCAAGAAAACAGGTCAGTTCACCTTATAGCCATGAAATTTGGGGAGGGGGTTTGACGTCCACACTGTTGCACATGCTGTAGGGTCAGTGTGAGCAGCAGTATATGGAGTAACTGCATGCAGCAAACCAGACATAATGTCCATAAAACAATGCCAGAACTAATGGGCTGGTCAGGAGGATTCACCATGCATTTCCTATTCACCTGAAATTTCCCTATCAAATCAACTTTAACCAACACGTTTCATGACCCACAGAGTCAATCCTCAGGGGATTAGTAGCGTGTGCCCAGTCAGCTGATTTATATTCCTCTTAAGCTTGATGCAGGGCAATAGAAAATTGTGCTCAACCCTGAGTGCAGGGGAGCTCCTATGTCAGCGACGGTCCCATAATTGACAGAACTGGAATGTGTTGGTAGGAGTTGATGGGGAATTTTCAGGGGGAGCTTTGGGGACGGTCCTTGTCAGGACAGGAGTCAATGGGGACATAGGTGAAGGGTGTAAGACCCGTTGGGTCCCCATGACTTCTCATGAGGTTTGGGTAAGACTGTTCCTTTACTAATGTTAGTGCACATGTCAAACCGTGCTCATTTTTGATAGTCTTACTAGAACGGTCTATTTCTTACAATTTAAAGGTTATTCATTTAATGGTCCTTGGCTTACGGTACTGTTGCATCATGGACGCTACCTCATAAATTAGTAAATACATGCTTTACCAGGGCAGAGGAGCTCAGACAAATCTACAATGTGAAAAAATATATTTAGGGGAAAGGGATCTCACAATCTGGTTTTAGTAAATGAAAATATTGGTGACTTTTGTTTAAAAAAAAAAAAAAAAAAAAAAAAAAATTTCAATATTACTTTTATATAGCACCAACATATGTAGCATTGTACACACATTATCCCTCCTTCACATCAGTCCCTCAATATCCATGTCCCTGTCTCGGATACTTGCCCAGGTCACTTTCATAGAAAGTGTTTAATGGCATAAACAGCACCATGCCCTGTATAGTGGCCAGTCACCGGTACTGCAGCTCAGCTCTCATTGAAGACACTGGTCAAATCTGTACCCAGGACCCCATTCCTGCAGGGTGACACTGCTAACATCACAATAAGGATAAAGGAAGTCACTATTATAGGCCCAGAAAACCTCTCTAAGCCTCACTCACAAACTAGAAAAATAAAGCAAATGGCTCAAATCATTTTCCTTTGGAATGAAAATCTGTGGAAACCACCAAGAGACATTCACCATACGCACACTTCTGGGATGTGGCATTCTTGGATGGTGTCCTAATGTCCCTTAATATCCAAGGGAGAACCCTGTAACGATGCTAGTTATCAGAGCTGGAGGCCAATTGGTGAGGCTAACAGTACAGAACTTAAATAGTAGGAGATGCAGAAATAGTACCTCAGGAGTAGAAGTAACCGTGGTCAGACATTTGCAGAGTTTAGTACACGGGAGCCGTAGAGTAATGGTGAGGATCAGGGCAAATAGAAAGCAGCCAGAATAATCAGGCACAGGATGGAGTAAGCTGTGGGTTTTTTATAGGGGTTGCTATACTGTGGCCACAGAGCAGGTGAAATCCATAAACTAATCATTCCAATAGAAAAGTCCAGGCCAAGCAAAGAACAAACAGGCTTTTTCAAAGGCATAATGGTCAAGGGTTCAAGACCCAGTGAGCTCAGTTCCTGACAAACCCACTTTCCCAATATGAGGATTTGTAGTTTGTTTGAATACATCTCAAGGTTAGATTGCAGATGAGAAGGTTACCACAATCTTGGCAGAAGTGCGAAGAGCAGGAGATGGTCTAAACCCTGTACTTTCTATTTTGTGTTTTGTCCCTTTTTGATCTCAGGAGTTCACAAGCCAGATGTAGAGGGATTTTCTCACCCCTGGTTTATGTAGGACTGGAGGTGAGGTGTTTTTTTTTTGTTTGTTTTTTTTTTTCTTGCCTGGTCTCGATAATCCTGGTCAGGATCTCCCGCCAGTTATAGGTAATGGCCAGTCCTAGGTGATGGGCATAGCGTGGCTGATGGTCGCCTTTCGTTGATTCTTCCGGAAAGTGCGTCGAGGTACCGGGCATAAGTGATATGGTTTTATGCATCACGGCATAGGTGAGAGCACTAGAAGGGGAGTAGTACCAATCTTCGGGGTCAGGTTCCCAGTCGAAGCAGACTTGAGCTCTCATCTTCTCCAGTCTCCATACAGTCTCCTGGTTCTTGATGGCCTGAGGAAACCAGAACGATACAGGGTTAAAATGTGTAACTTTTATAGAATTGCTTTTAGAATTTAAAGAAGTTCCCTATGTAATGTGTGCATAGCTACAGTGCTGGCCAAAAGTATTGGCACCCCTGCAATTCTGTCTGATACTCAATTTCTTCCAGAAAATAATTGCAATCACAAATGCTTTGGTAATATCTTCATTTAATTTGTCTTCAATGGAAAACCACAAAAAGAATTGTCAAAAAGCCAAATTGGATATAATTCCACACCAAACACAAAAAAGGGGGTGGACAAAAGTATTGGCACCCTTTGAAAAATCAGGTGATGCTTCTCTAATTTGTGTAATTAACAGCACCTGTTACTTCCCTGTGGCACATAACAGGTGGTGCCAATAACTAAATCACACTTGCAGCCAGTTGAAATGGATTAAAGTTGACTCAACCTCTGTCCTGTGTCCTTGTGTGTACCACATTGAGCATGAAGAAAAGAAAGACCAAAGAACTGTCTGAGGACTTGAGAAGCAAAATTGTGAGGAAACCTGAGCAATCTCAAGGCTACAAGTCCATCTCCAAAGACCTGAAAGTTCCTGTGTCTACCGTGCGCAGTGTCATCAAGAAGTATAAAGCCCATGGCACTGTGGCTAACCTCCCTAGATGTGGACGGAAAAGAAAAATTGACGAGATTTCAACGAAATCTCCCAGAGGAGAACCCATTTTTCACCATATGAGGTATTGGTAACCTGAATACATCCCAGAAGGTTAAATGATGGCAGTCTTCATTGACATCAAACCCAATGGAGCGGCCTCTTCCCCTGTAGATGGGTATAAATGTCTTCTCCCAGTATTCCCAGTTGTTCCACAAGGTTCTTCTCTTCTGTAAACTTGTCGGAGGTGCAAAGAGCAGGAGATGGTCTAAACATTGGACCTTCAATTTCATGTTTTCCCTTTTTGCTTGATAGTTGGATCAATATAACATCCATGGGTGTATGTCCGCTCTTATCGTCTCTCCGTTACAGCAGGATCAAGATCAGATCTGTGGGCCCCTCCTTGTAAATCTCCATGTAAATTTCTTGTTCCTTGTGCTTGATGGGTGCATGCCCATTCTCTTTTCGACTACTGACTTCTCTCCATGGAACAGCAAGATCAGATCTCAGGAGTTCACATGCCAGATGTAAGGCTGTCTTCCCATCCTCTGGAGTAAGTAATGCTCCTGGTTTACGTAGCACTGGAGTTGAGTTCTTTGGCCTCAATTATCATAGTCCGGATCTCCTGGCAATTGTAGACGACTGTCAGATCCATGAACTTAAATGGAACCCACCAGGAAGCGCGTCAGAAGGTATTGGGCAAAGGGGATATGATTTAGTGGGGAGTAAAACCAGTCTTTGGGGTCAGGTTCCTGGACAAAACAGCCCTTGGGTTCTCCAGCTTCCACACTGGCTCCTGGTTTTTGATTGGCCAAGAAAACGGGTCAGTTCAAAATAGTCTGGTCACACAGTCAATCCAAGGCTGAGAGGAACTGCTGTATCCCCCCTAGTTTGGAGAAAGACTTTATATATTGCAACACTAGTGCAGGATTGGTTATGGAGGGGGGAGTTTCTCCCAGATTCCCCTGTAAGGTAGCAGGAACAGGCCCTCACCTTCTCATTGGGTGAGACGGGTCAGGTATTTGAGACGAGGGCAGATTTTTCTCACTGGGGACATAGCCTGTCTGTGAGAGATGCTGTAAGCAAGAGGTTGCTGGTTTGTAAGTTAGCAGGGAGAAGCTCTCCAGCTGCTAGCTAGGGATGTTTTGTTGCTATGCTTTGATTCTCTGTATACCTTCAAATATATCAAAACCTGACCCAGTGACTGCTTACTCTGCTGCTGTTTGACTTGATTTTTAAGAAACACGTGTCTCTTGCATCTTTGGGTATATTCCTAAGGCTGATAGAGGTTTTCTGCAATATACAGAGGAATAAATGCAGGATAGATCACATCTCCTTTTTATATTTTTCCTTCCTGTCTGTCCACTGCTTAATTTGGTCTACAAATCATTTACCTATGCAAGGTTGTGTTCCCTTATTTTTCCACCATATCTGAATAGGTGAGTTCAGTTTTGCTTCACATGTGTACAGCCTTTATGTTGTGAATATTATCTGCGCTGACTCCACTTGGAAGTTTCCAAGGCTAGCAATAGGATGCTTTGTCCGGCATACACCCTGCTGTGCATTATAGATGGGAAGGTTTTGTCCCTGTTTCCGTGCATGTAGTGTGGCACACTTGAAAATTTTATATAAACACTGTTCCATGAGTGGATATAGCAAGTATTTGGAGATACACTGGACGCCATGAAGTGAGGCTGCACCACTGAGGACAATGTGTCCTGCCTACATGGACATTGCTTTTCCAATGTCAGGTATAAGGCTCCATATACACAGCACAGCCTATATGGCAGGCAATTACAGGTTTACACTACAGATCGGTATGTATGCTGTGTTCCTCTGTGATGCTTCTGTGAGTTGCTGTAGTGTCCCTTAGCATCATTGCTTCAGTATCCAAAAGAGCCTGCTGCCATTTTCATGGACATCAGACCCAAAGGAGTCGGCCTTTTACAGCTACCTACTGGGATAATGTCCTATCCCAATATTGCATCCAAGTATCCCAGTTCTCCTGCAAGGTCCTTATCTGTAAAGTTGTTGGAGGTGCGAAGAGCAGGAGATGGTCTAAACACAGGACCATCAATTTCATGTTGTCCCTTGTTCTTGATACATAGATCAATATAATATCCATAGGTGTATGCCCGCTCTGATCAGCTTTTGATGTCTCTCTATGGCACAGCAAGATCAATTCCAGATCTGTGGGCCTTTCCTTGTAAATGACCATGTGGATAAGGTGCACGCCACCCTGAATACGTGAAGCATAAATTATGGGCAGGGGACACTACATTAGCTGTTATGGCACACTGGCCTCTGATGCTCAAACAGCTTTCTAATTCTGACATAACCTCACAGGTGCAGGGCATATATAGGACTGGAGGTTGACTTCTTGTCCGGTCTCAATTATCATTGTCAGGATCTCCCACCGGTTGAAAATTAAGGCCAGACCCAGGTGATAGGCATAACGTGGCTGGTGGTCGCCTTCCATTCCTAGCACTTTGGACTCCTCTGGGAAGTGCATCAAGAGGTATCGGGCATATGGAATGTGACTTGTGCATCACGGCATGTGTGAGGGCACTAGAAGGGGAGTAGTACCAGTCTTCAGGGTGAGGTTCCCAGTCAAAGCAGGCTTGAGCTCTCAGCTTCTCCAGTCTCCATACAGGCTCCTGGTTGTCAATAACTGGGTTAGACCCATATATTGCGATTTTGTCTCCGACAAACCAAAATGGCCGCCACCCAATATATTGCATAGTAAAAATACTCACGTCTTCAGTCACTGGGATTTTCTGGTTCCACTTGACAACCTGTCAGCTAATACTCAGTGCTGATATCATACAGTATATAAAAGGTGTCCTACCACTATCAGTGGTGGTGTAAATGAATAACACATCCATCCCCTATTTCCATCGCAGGATACAGAGCATGGAGTGTGGCAAAGCTTACAATACAGCTAGGAGTAGGAGAAATAGGCTCACAGCAGATTCTGTCATTTACTGAATCTGACTAAACGGTGTTCTGACTGCTGCAGTAATACAAAAGACAGTTTAACCCTTTAGTTGGCTATCTTTTCTGTTTTGCAATAGAGCAGTTTGATCTGTCCATAGAATAACACTGTTTTTTTTACTGACCATTTTTTTTTCACCTAATCTGGATATTTTAGACATCATATCCATGGGTGTGTCCCCATTTTTATTGGTAGAGGATCAAGACCAGGTCACCTCCTAAAGTTCACACGCCAGATGTAAGGCGGTCTTCCTGTGCTCTGGAGTGAAATAATGCTCCAGGTTTATATAGGACTGGAGGTGAACTTTTTTGGCCGGCCTCAATGATCATGGTCAGGATCTTTTGCCGGTTTTGTTATGGCAAGATCCAGGTGATAGGCATAGCGCAGTTGGTTGCCTTTTCAATCCTGGCACTTTAGTTGACTCTTCTGGAAAGTGAGACGAGGTACCGGGCATAAGTGATATGGTTATGCATCACGGCATAGGTGAGGGCACTAGAAGGGGAGTAGTACCAATATTCGGGGTCAGGTTCCCAGTCGAAGCAGACTTGAGCTCTCATCTTCTCCAGTCTCCATACAGGCTCCTGGTTCTTGATGGCCTGAGGAAACCAGAAAGATATGCGGTGACCAGATGGAAGGCAACGCTGCAGTTGGGATTGCGGGGGTGCAAACAGCGCAGACTTGTCACGGTCTCTGGGCACGAGGGCGCAGCGCTGGTGCTGTCCCACGTTACCACCACTGGTACCGGTGATGAAGGGGCTGCACAAATGTTGGTGGTGGTTGTTCCCCCGGGGCGCTTCCCCTATACTGTGCCGACTGGTGGTGTTTGGGGCGCCCTGATGTTGTCGGTGCAGAGTCAGACACAGAAACGGTTGTAAAGTTGAACTTTTACTTCCATGGGTGTGGAGGCACAAATGCTTAAACAGTTTCTTCAATACAAAACAACGGGGTACGCCTGGTGACACAGCAAAGTCCTGGGGTGCAGGGTAGACTTGATGAAAGGTGTTCCTAGCCCCTTATACTTCAGTGTTACAGCCCTAAGGTGCGTCTGGGCTCCTATTTGGCTCATAGGAGGATGCCCACCGTGATACTAGTACATAATATTCCCCACTCACGTTATGTGGTCCTGATAGCTCAGAGTTTCGGGGTGCAATAGTCAGGGTGGCAGGATATTCCACAGGTCTGGCCTTGGCCCCTGGATCCTGTGATACTGGCTATGGAGCACGTGTTCCAGAATGTTCTCTCCACAGTCTCAGGCTGACAAGATAATGATGCTTGACTTCCTTCAGGGCGATGGCTAGGCAGACAGGGGACAGGATCTTCTGAATAGCTGGAGTATGTCAGCTCTCCAACCTTCCTGGGCCTGTCTAGGACTTGAGATTCCTGCACTAAACTCACTGCTTTCTTCACAGGACATCACACTTATCTCCTCACCTCCTCCTCCTAACACTCCACACTTCTAACTCCTCACACGCAGGACCTTCCTGCAGGGGTGTTACCATGGGGACCCAGTGATCAGCTGACTCCTCCCCTTTTCCCAGGCAATGTCCTCCCATTGGACATTTGGTTACTATTCAATCCTATGGGAGGTGTAATGCATGTGTGAGGCTCACTAGGTGGCGCTGTGTTGTGTGAGACTCAGGACCCCCTGCTATGTCACACAGGCTATGAAGCAACAGGAAATAATACAATGACTACAGAGATCACCCTCAGCCCAGCCATAGCCAGCTCTGGGATGCCACAGATACAGGATTGTATCCCAAATAACACATGACTCAGGGAGGAGGAATATGTCATCACTCCGGCTGACTTACCACAGCCCTTTACACCTCATGTCCTAACCCCCCATTTTCCCCCAATAAGGACTCGGACCACCTCTTGGATTTAAATTGGCCTGTTCAGGCCGATTTTATTAAAACATATATAAATATTTTAAACATATAAATAACACCGCCATAAAACGGGCGGTGTATAAATACAAACCAATAGTTAACCGTTACAACTGTATACAACAGTCACACCATTTACAAGTACATCATAAAAGAACCTGCACCACCACTAATCTGCCCAGGCGCAAAACCCCCACCTCGGGCAGACCTTTTTAACCAACTGTACGACCATAAGCCTGACCCCCAAAAGGACCTAAGCCCAACTAGGGGACTTCCCAGGCTTACACCTTCCCCACCAGGATCCCCATACCACCGATGAGGTCCTACAACAGTGCCTGATAGGCCTCTAACCCCACCAACCCCCAGCCACAGACTCCCGGGCATGACCCCTTATGCCCGCGAGTCCCCGCCACACAGACAAAGCTCGCTCTACGCCATCCCTCAAACCCAGCATCCACATATCTGTCCCTATCGCATTCAAATGCACCCCGTCCTGGCGCATATGATCCAGAGAAGGAACTTCTAACTCCCGATGGCGGACCGCTATCCCACCATTTCGCACCACAAAATGAGCCACTGCCCTATTTACTTTTATACGGGTCTTGTCCAAACGGGCCACCGACCTCGCATTGCGCCACACCAAACGCGCAACCATGTCAGACCACACTATAATCAATCCAGGGAACGCAGTCAGCAACCGCAACACGTCAAATTGAAGGTCCCTGATGAGTTCTCTGGATGATCGCACCCCTAGATCATTGCCCCCAACATGCAGAACGACGACATGCGGGGGGGGCGATCGACGCGACTATAAAAATGAAACTCGGGCAAAACTCGATTCCAGATCATACCGCGCAGACCCAGCTGTCGCCCATCCGGCCGGACGTCCGCACGAAGTGCACCCTAAAAAACGTACGAATGACCCAATATCCAGATCAAACAGGGACCTAAAATAAAACAACAACAAAGACTAAATACCAAACAGCAACACCGAAGACAGGACAGGAGGAACCATCCCAATTCCACTGACCCAGCACCGCGCTCCTCCCCCACCCCGCAGGAACGCCACCCACTTTCTGCAATAAGGACGGACGCACGTAAAGGCGGAACCGGTCGGATTCCCACCTCCCGATACGGCGCACCACATCGTCCCCCAGACCCCAGCGAGCGGCCTCCGTGGCCGCACCTATACGGAAAGAGTGGGAGCCATAATCACCAGGGAGCTCACCCAGCACTACCAAGGCCTTCTTAAATACAGCTATAAACTGAAACCTAGACAGAGCCCCCCCATTCTCATGGCAAAGGAAGGACCCCAAGAGCGAACCCCGCACCTGCAGAAAATTAGACACCCCCGCCACCGGACAACAGGGGTCCCCCCTAACCGCATAAAGCACCACCAACCTACCGTGACCCACCTGATCCGTCTTGGAGCGACGCAAATGGCACTCCACCCGATCCTCAAACAAGGCTACCTCATTCCACTGCAAGCCCCCCCCCCCAGAGCTGCCATTGACTCGCTAACCAACTCCCCAACACGAAAAGCCCCAAAAAAGGCCAGCAAAAAAGCCGCCCTGAACAACAGCACTTCAAATTCTGAAAAACACAAATTCTGCAGACACCCCAATAGACGCCCTAACAACTCGAAGGACAACGGGCGGCGAAGATCGTGCCTCCCAGCACCCCGCATAGCCTGGCGCACCACAAAGTCTTTTGTGACATCCCGCAAACCCTGTAATTGAAAAAGAAATGCCAGACCCGTTAAACGCTGAGAGACCACCGTGACCGAGCGCCCTTCTGCAAATGCTACCCCTATCCAGGACAAAACCAACACCACCCGGTCTTCGTCCGAACGCACCCCCCCCTGCACGACAGGCAGTCCTGGTCCCAATCACGCCAAACCTGTTGGTAACGCTTCCAAGTTACGGCGGACACTGAACGCTGGATGAGCTCCGCCGCGGAACCGACACCAGGGACCACAAGTGGGCCGGACAGTCCTCGCCCACCTCCGCTGCCTCCGGAGCCAACTCCCGGAACCTGCCAAACTGACACCGAGACAAGGAATCAGCCACCGAATTAAGCACCCTGGGCACGTGGCGCGCCGATACATGCACATTCATTTCTAAGCAGCGCAACACCAGATGCCTAAGCAGCGACACCACCGGAGGGGACTTTGCAGATTGGGAATTGATAAAGAACACCACCGCGCTGTTATCACAGTGAAAACAAACCTTCCGATCCCGAAATTCGTCCCCCCATAACTCCACCGCGACTATAATCGGGAACAATTCCAACAACGCTAAGTTCGCCACCAATCCTGCCTCCACCCACTCAACAGGCCAAACCCCCGCGCACCTACGCCCTTGGTAATAAGCCCCAAACCCTATTGACCCCGCCGCGTCGGTATGCAAATTCAATTCCTCACTAGAAATAACGGAGGCAAGCCACAACGAACGCCCGCTAAACCGACCCAAAAAATCGTCCCACACTACCAAGTCCGCCCTCACTTCAGCAGTAGCACGAAGTGATGAGGCGACCGTACCCCAGCTGTCAATGCCGCTAACCGACGACAAAAAACTCGCCCCATCGGCATGATGCGACAGGCGAAATTCAATTTTCCCAGAAATGATTGCACCTCCTGCAGCCAAACCTTCCGTACCCCTTGGAACCTACGAACAGTCAGCCGCAGGTCCTCCAGTTTATCCCCTGGCAACCTGGATTCCATGAGCACTGAATCAAGCTCAATGCCCAAAAACTTCATTACCGACGCCGGACCCTCCGTCTTGTCGGGGGCCAAAGGGACCCCGAACAAACCCGCCACCCGTTCAACCGTGCGCAGTAACACCAAGCAGTCCGACGAAGCCCCAGGCCCGACACAGAGGAAATCATCTAGATAATGGATGATCGACGCCAAACCTGACAAGTCCCTGACCACCCACTCCAGAAAGGAACTAAAAGCCTCAAAATAAGCACACGAGATGGAACAGCCCATAGGCAAACAGTCTACATAAAACTGGTCCTCCCACATGCAACCTAACAGATGGAAGCTCTCAGGGTGAACAGGTAAAAGCCGAACGCCGCCTCTATGTCCGTTTTTGCCATAAGCGCCCCAGGACCCGCCCCGACACACTAACGCCACTGCTTTGTCAAACGAAGCATAGGAGACAGATGACAATGAAGGATCAATCCCATCGTTAACCGACCCCCCCAGCCGGGAAGGAAAGGTGATGAATAAGGTGAAACTGAGAGGGCTCACGCTTGGGCACCACACCCAACGGTGAAACCCGTAAATGGGGCCAGGGCGGGGCCGAAAAGGGGCCCGCCATGCGCCCTAAACGCACCTCCTTCATCAACTTCACCCCCACAACCTCAGGGTCCTCCCTAGGTGATTTAAGGTTCCCAGGGCGAAAAACAGGGGACGCCGCATCAAAAGGGATACGGAAACCTTCCCCAAAACCCTCCGCTAGCAACCGTGCAGCCACCCGATCGGGGTACCTACTTAGAAAAGGAAGCATTACTGCGACCTTCACCGGCGTCTTCCCTTTTTTCCACAACATCCCCCCCTTTTCCTTTTCCTCGCTTAAAGCACTTGTTAAGCCCATGTCCGCCCCCCGCAACCTGAACACTCGTGTTTGAAGCGGCAGGTGACACCGAATTTGCACTGCCCCTCGTTGAACAACCAACAGTACCCCTTTTTCTGGGAAGCCGAGGATCCGGTAGCAGAGACCGAATTCCCGGCCCCCCACGAAACGCTGGCGCCGACATCAGCCGCATCCACAAGGATATATCCTTGTGATCCCACCGCAAGCCCGGACGCACTGCCTTACGCTGCCGGAACTGCTCGTCATATCTAAGCCACGCTACCCCGCCATACACTCGGTGCGCCTCCCCAATAGAGTCCATATAGCCAAACAGAGCAGAGCAGTGCTCAGGCTCCTTTTCCCCAATCACACTTGCCAATATGGCAAACGCCTGTAGCCAATTGACAAATGTACGGGGGATTAAACGGTAGCGACGCTTCTCCTCGTCCTCCTTTTTGCTATCACTAGGCTTAACCTTATCCAGATTAAATTTGTCCAAAGGGAGCAGTGAAAATATTTCCACGTACTCCCCCTTCCAAATTTTTTCCCGCACCTCCTGCTTCAAATGTGCCCCAAGCGGGCCTTCAAAGAAGATGTAAACCTCACCCTTCGCTCGGTCATCTAGACGCACAATATCCACCTTCTCTTTCTCCTTACCCTTGGCCCCCGCCACAGCATCTGAACCCTCACGGGCCCCGCCACTCACCTGGATGGGCTCCGCAGGCACCGACGCCACCTCCCCTAGCGGGCCAGCAACAGGGACTGCTGGGACCGCCATGCCCCCAGACTCCTGGGAAATCCTCACGTCCGCGCCTACCCATACTCCCGTAGGCCCAGCGGCCCCAGGCCGCTCGCCCACCAATTGCTGGAGCAGACCTATTAGCTGTCCCCATACTGCCCCCCCCTGCAGCTGACCCCCCCAGGGACTCCACCCCCCCGGGCCCTAACACCGCAGCGTCCGACACACTCGCCCCAGAGCCCCCACCCATAGAAAGAGGAAACCCCATCTGCTCACCAGGCTGCGTCGGGGGGCACCCCAGATCAGCCGCCGCCGGTCCCGCATCCTCAGGGGGTCCGTCCGCGCTGTCCAGGGAACATAGGCCTTCTTCAGTGCTGGAGCCACCAGCGCCCTCACCAGGAGACGCCGCAGTCACAGTCGGAGAACCGCCGTCGCCATCTTCAGCCGGCCTCTTCCGGCCTAGGCCCGAAAATCCACTGCGAGTAGGCCCGGCCGCGCCGGGAAGTACCGGCCGCGTCACTTCCGGCGCGCTCGTGCGCGGCAGCAGGGAGGGGGGCCAGGGAGCGCGCCCGGGGGGGGGCGGTCCCCGCCCGCTGACGTCACACGCCGGGCACGCCCCCCGGCCGAAGCGCGAGAGACTGCCGCGCCTGGATCTGGAGGACGAAGAGGGGGGGAGGAGGCGTACACACCGGCCTCGGCGAGGATTCCTCCCGGCCGCCGGGCGCTCCCCAGGCGAGCTGACCTGGGCGCCCGTGGCTGGAGGGTCCCTCCTGGGGCTCCTGGAACGCCGCCTCGTCACCAGCCCCCTATCTGGAGAGTAGCGCTCCGGCGGCCAGGACCGCCGAGCGCGGGGCGAAGGGGCCAGGGCAGACGTGCCCTGGCCAGGGGGCACCCGGACAGCTGTGAGAAGATCTTCTATGACCTGCTCGCCATGGACCACCGCTGCCGCCCGAAGGAGAGACCGCAAGGCTTCCAGATCGGCCATGGTAAGTAGTGTAGCACGTCCACTTCCTTACCCTGCCACTGCTTGACTGACCCTTCTCACCCCCTCGCCCCTTTTAACACCCTCGATCCCACCCCCATTTTTCCCGCTCTAACTCTCCTCTTTCTTAACCCCTTCGTGTCTAATCCTCCCCCTAGTCATGTTGTCCCTATCCCCAAGCGTCTAGGGCCTTGTCTTGACTTTTGGATATGGGATGAGCCCTCACTCCTTCATAAAACCATCCAAACTACAGTAAACATTGACTTTGGAATAAACGTACAAAACACTTCATTTTAATTCTGTGATTTAAATAAAGCTGTGGCCTTTGACACCCAAAATAATCACAGGAGGAGTCAGGTGAAGTGCTAGACCATTGGGATTCCCGAATCCTGTGAGATCCCTAGCTGTCTGACATACAGCAGCCGGCCAGACAGCAATAAAGGGGCAGCACGCTCCGGCTTGCAATTCTAGCAGAGCCAGTACACTAAGGGCACCAACAACCCTGTGCTTAACCCCTGTGCCCGCCCCTGGATGACGTTACTATTACGACATCCTTCAGGTTGGCCATTTCCAAAGCTCAGCCTGTTCACCACCATGAGGTTTATCCTTCTTCTCTATTAGTTAAAATAAGTCCACAATTACTTGCCTGCAACTTCCACCTGACTCCTCAACCGCCACAGAAGAGGCCATTTAACACCTTAAATGGACTCGACCTCCACCGAACTGATTAGAAATTCAATAACCCTAAAGAAATCTAGTAGAGAAGATGGTATGGGGCTTGTAGTATAGAATATAACTTAGCCAGTGATGGATAAATAAGTGTTAAGCCAGTTCAACTAAGCTATGAATGTTGCTGAAAATGCAGCTAAAGTGATCTGGCTGTAGTCAGAAACGAGTAAAGAGAAATAGACTATAATACTGAAATGACCATAACACTAGACATGGGGGATTCCACCAAACACTAGACATGGGGGATTCCACCATACCACAAAGTAATTGCCAACTATTTATGCATATAAGTATATACTTCCCACTTATGTGTTGTGGGGTCCCACTTATGGTGGGAACTGTAAACAAATGATATATAAAATTATATTCATTGGCAACCCTATACCCACTTATACTGCCAGGAAAGACAGAGTATAAAGGGAAGAAAAAATACTTGCTGTGCTTCAGCTTCTCCAGATACTACAGCAACCACCGAGCACTTATTGTAGTGCAAAACCTCACCATTGTTGTTCAATGAGTCCCAACCACATCAACAGTAAAACAAGCCATGAAATGATGCTTATAATAATAAGCCCACAATCTACTCGCTTTACGGGAGTCTTTGAAGGCATTGAGAGATCCTCTCCTGTCATCTCTCAATCATTTAAAGAGCACTTGATGACCTTTACCCTTAGCCGCACACACCGACCCAAGGGGACCCAGATTAAAATTTGAAACTGAAAATTCTTTTGCTGGACCTGGGCCAGCACCATCCTGATACTGCCTGTTCCGCTCGGAGGCTACAGGACTATATAGCTCCTGCATGCAGAGCATGGGCCTATCATGATAAGCAGTGCTGGGCTCCATTCGCTAGCTGGCTGCAGCTATGGCTGTATCACACTCTCGGCAACCTTAAGAGAAATAGGAGTTGGTCAATAAATAGTCTATCTTCACTAAGCAAAAATTACAAGTCAACAGAAATGGTCCTTGAAGCTATAGATTTTTATTTTTTTTTTTTATCAAAAATGCCTGCTTTTTCTCTCCCTCCAGCCGCAGCCACCACCAGGCTCCGAGGGCTCAATTTATTGTGCAGGAATGTGAAAACTGAAAGCCATGACCTTAGGGACTTACCTTACCCTTTTTTAAAATGAATAATTGGTTTGCAGAAACCAGGGGGGGGCCATACCTCCGATGGTTACCCCTCCACACCAGGGGGCCATACCTCCGATGGTTACCCCTCCACACCAGGGGCCATACCTCCGATGGTTACCCCTCCACACCAGGGGGCCATACCTCCGATGGTTACCCCTCCACACCAGAGGGCCATACCTCCGATGGTTACCCCTCCATACCTCCGATGGTTACCCCTCCACACCAGGGGGCCATACCTCCGATGGTTACCCCTCCACACCAGGGGCCATACCTCCGATGGTTACCCCTCCACACCAGGGGGCCATACCTCCGATGGTTGCCCATTAGTGGCCAAATTATAAGTAACTTCAAGGACCTGTAAAAAAAAAAAAAAAAAAAATACAAATATATATTTTAAATAGTGCAGTATGATTTGCACTAACATTATCTATAGTGTAAGATTATATTTAAGCAAAAGTATTAAAACACATCAGTAAATAACTACATTAAATTCTATTAAGCACGTACAGTCAAATGGCAAAACCAGGTTGATAGTGTTTAACGGCTGGTGGTTTGGGATACACTGACAGAGGCATTAGTACATTGTATACGCATCCCAATCCTAAGGAAACACGCCCTATAGGGTTACATAACAAGGCAAGGCCACTGATAACAGATTAAAACATTGGCCTAAAGACTGGAGGCCCGGTCCTCTCTTCCACGTGTACTAGATCACTAGTCAGCTATGTATTGTACTTACAGTATGTCGCACTATGGATGTAAATCCATATATATAATATCCACAGCACCATGGAATTAAAGAGGACCTTTCATGTCATGTATATGCAGTTTTACATACTGCTGAATTCAGCGTACTGTCGGCTTTCCCGGTATGTGCCCCGGGGCTGGAGACATTGGTGGTCTTAGTTTCACAGTTCAGTCAGAAGGGCGTTCCTGACAGTCTAACTGGGCTATGAGGAGCGCCTCCCTGACTGCTCGTCCATAGCCCTATACTGGGGGGGCGTTCCTCACAGCTCAGCGTCATCGAGATTCGCGATATCAAGGGATCGCAGGTAGGTGAGGATGTGTGTGTTTTTTTTTTTTTTTTTTTTTTCTTCTCTCAATATAAATAGGCTGTTACCTGCTGGAGTATCCCCAGCAGGTAATGACCTATTTACTTACCCCCCCTATGGGACGCAGAAGGGGAAGTGACTGGGAGCAGGTGTGGTAAGCGAGGCCGCGGGCCTCAAATACTACTATACTCGATGTCATGACCATGAGATCAGACTCGTGTGGGCGGAGCTATTCTGGATTGTACAGCAAAGTGCGGTGTTACACAGAGGAAGCTGCTAGGAACGGACACTAATGCAAGGTAAGGAGGAGAGAAAATGTGTGAGCAAGAGGGGCAATGGGGGTGCAGGCTGTGTGAGCAATGGGGATTCCCCCCCCCCACATCACCCGTACCCCCATTCCCCTTTTTGCTCGTGCCCAGCCTGTTTTTTGTTTTATATATTTGACTGACTAGGTTTTAGTTTTTTCTTGTTTTTAGGCTTTTTTTAAACCTAGAAACAATGTTAATGTGGGATCTCAATGGTGTGAAGACCCCACTAAAAAAATCACTAGGTGCTAGTGCTCTAGACCAAGCGATCAAATGTCTCAATCGGGCACCACTTATAAAGGTGTATAAAATAAGGCTTCATTACCAGTTATGTGACGGCCCCCTCAGTGCCCCCACACTCAGTGCAATGTCCCCTTCGGTGTCCACATGTAATATAATTGCCTCTACATGCTGATCGCTGTGGGGCCGAGTAAGGGCCATTATATTACATGTAAAATATTTATTCCCCACTTAAACATTAGCTGGGGGAGCATTTTATTTTAACCCCTTCCCGACATCTGCCATAATAGTATAGGTGCTGAGAGGCCGCTGTACCCGCTGGATCTTTGCAGAGACCCGACACTAATTCCCGCGATCAGTGTTGGAACTGATCACGGACATTAACCCCATCCCCCGATCAGTGTCGGCACTGACCCAGGTGCCATTTTGCTGGGGATCAGTGTCACCCAGAGTGAGATCTGTGGCTGGCATCCCGTTGGCATGACACCCAGAGTCTATTGAAGGCTCCCAGACTTGTCTGCCAACATTCTGTAATGCATTGCATTAGTGATCAGACCCCCTGGGGGTCTAATAAATGCAAGAAAAAAAGAAAAATTAAATTCAAATCACCCCCCTTTCCCTAGAACACACAAAGTACTGCAGTAATGTGAAACACATACACATTAGGTATCCTGTGTCTGAACGCCCGATCTACAAATCTATGAAAATATTTTTCCTGTACAGTGAACGCCGTAGCGGGAAAAAAAAAAAAATCAAAAGTGCCAAACCGCTATTTTTTCACTGTTTCGCCTCTAATAAGTGATCAAAGCAATAAACAGTCCCCACCCAAATTCCACCCAATTCTGAATTTTTTTCCAGTTTCCCAGTACATTGTTCTTCATAATGGTACCATTTATTATTCTGTACAATTTGTCCTGCAAACATTAAAGGGATTGTCCGGGATAAGACGTAATTCCTACTCTAAACACTCTCCCCCCGACTACTTTCTAAATTACATAATTTATTAAATATGCATATTTACCCACATTTTCTGATTACGTCATTACTATTCCCCCCCCCCCATCATACTTACCCCTCTTCTTTCCAGACTTCCTCCTGTGGGACAGCTACTCCCTCTTTTGACTCCTCCCTCTTTGCCGACAATCCACCTACTGCTCAGGCGTAGGAGCAGTAGCCTCCCATGTCTGCGCTGTAGAGGTGGACTGTCAGCTACAGAGCAGCGGCGGGACTATTACGTGTGCCGACAGTCAGAAAAGAGGGAGGAGCTGTCTCGCAGGAGGAAGTCTGGAAGGAAGAGAGGTAAGTATGATGGAGTGGAGGGGTGGGCTGAGTTAGTTGGGAAGGGCTAGTAGTGGGCGGGATAACTAGAGAGGGTGTGAGGGAGATAGTTTGAGTCAGCCTACAAGTACCATGATGCATTAGCTAAGACAGCAGGAAGCTACACCATGTAAACAACTGCAGAAGATGCCAGGCGCTCCCAGAGAAATACAGAAATCACTCAAAACACTGCTAAAGGTAGTTGGGTGCATTTATTAACCCATTAATAACACTAACAGACCTTTTCAAAAAAATAAATTTTTGCCCAGAAAACCCTTTTATGCCCTCCTATATGACTCTGTGAATGGACAAATAAAAAAAGTTGTGGGGTTTGGGAGGCGGGAAGTCATAAATTAAAATAGAAAAATGTCACCAGCTGGAAGAAGTTAAGGAGCAAGTGGTAAGTTGCAATTCTTACTTCGCACTGGGGAGGATTGAGGTTACCATGGGCTGTTCAGAAAGTGTTTCTCACTCCCCATTCATGCCAAAGATTTCTCCGCGCAAGATAATGCCCCGCAGTGGCCTCTCCGTGCAGTATAATGTCCCGCAATGGCCCACCCAGCACAAACTTGGGTGGGCCGCTGCGCACTGGGGGGTACCTCTCACTACTGAACACTTCCCTAGGGATAGCAGGACGTACCTTGTATAGTAAATGGTTTTATCTTTTACTCTAGGTTCAATCCCGGGTTTGTGCTCGGAAAAACGAAAACCGCAAGTAACTGCTTGTAAGTGGATTGGGACCCCATAGACACTGTTTCCTCTCCGCATTTTTCGGGCGGAAAGCCCTGCTTGTAGGATTTTTCTCTGCATCTTTCAAGCGGAATGGGGGACAAAAACCCCCAACAAACTGAGCACAGGTGTGAATCCACCTAGTCCTAATAGCAACCAATCCCAGTGCAGTGTATATGCGGCCCCTCAGGGTCTGAGACTCGCTGTTACCCCGACCCCATGAGATGTCCATTAAGTATCTACTATATACTCTTCTAACGTCATGTGGTCTGGGATTTCCTTCCTTTTCCCATTCCTTGTTTATTTGGGTCTTCCCCTTCTCCTTACATTATGCTGTACATTATGGGTTTTTTTATATGTGATGATTGTGTATGCCGCCTGCATGAGGTTTTCTATATTTTGTACCTATAGTGATTTTTATATTTTAATTAAAACTTTTTTGATACTAAATATAAAATTAAAATTAGATTTTTCACTAAAAATATTCATTATCCTGTTTTTCATTTTTGTTTTCTCTGTGGTCTATAAAAAAAACTTCCATCAAACAGGTTTTCTGGGCTGGAGGGTATTTTTGATACTGGTGACCCTATCCTAAGCGAGGACCATCAGTATGAGATCAGTGGGGTCCAGCACTCAGCGCTTCCAGCAAGTCTCCAGTGCTAGAACCTATACAGAGGATGGATCTAGAAGCAGAAGGCTCTGTACACTGTATATAGGCAGTGGTGAATACTGCAGCTCTGTACACTGTATATAGGCGGTGGTGGATACTGCAGCTCTGTACACTGTATATAGGCGGTGGTGAATACTGCAGCTCTGTACACTGTATATAGGCGGTGGTGAATACTGCAGCTCTGTACACTGTATATAGGCAGTGGTGGATACTGCAGCTCTGTACACTGTATATAGGCAGTGGTGGATACTGCAGCTCTGTACACTGTATATAGGCAGTGGTGGATACTGCAGCTCTGTACACTGTATATAGGCGGTGGTGAATACTGCAGCTCTGTACACTGTATATAGGCAGTGGTGGATACTGCAGCTCTGTACACTGTATATAGGCGGTGGTGGATACTGCAGCTCTGTACACTGTATATAGGCGGTGGTGAATACTGCAGCTCTGTACACTGTATATAGGCGGTGGTGAATACTGCAGCTCTGTACACTGTATATAGGCGGTGGTGGATACTGCAGCTGTTTCTAGTCATTGGGGCACTGCTGCTATATCAGGGAAACAGTTGTATCTGGTGCTGGAAGCAGAACATCTACCTATTCCCTCTAGGAATAAAAAGTAGATCACTGGGGATCTGACCATTGGGGCCTCCACTGATCAGGGGTCCTGTTTCTGCCCCGTATGAATAGAACGATGATCCACAATGCGCTTCTGATCCGTCCATCTTTTCGAGTTCAGAATTATCTTCTCTTCAGCAGTCCCATAAAGATGAATAGAGCAGTAGTACAAATGCAGGACCCCTGTTCTGATGGTGGTGGGGGTCCTAGTGGTCAGGATAGATGTGTCAGAGCTGTAGGGAATGGCTGCTGTAATAAGCTTAAAATAAACCCCTGTATAGGGGATTATGCCATGAAAATCATTTATCCATAGGAGAGGGGACAAATATTTGATCGGTGGGGGTCTGACGGCTGAGTCTCCCACCGATCCCAAGAATTGAGGGGGTTCTTATCACCTGCTTTGCATTGAACCTGACCAAAGCCAGGCAGAGTGTAGGCGTATCTGAAGTGAATGGGAGCGCCGTCCACCACCAATGTAAACGCCAGAGATCACTGAATGTTGTACCTTGGTTTTGGACGGCCCCCATTCTCTTCAGTGGGTGCACTGGACATAGCCAGTCATGCCTCAATGCGCAGGAGGGGAAAAGAATCTCCTGTTCTTGGGATAAGTGGGGTCTCAATGTTCAGACCCCACTGATCAGGGATTTAGCCTCTGTTTCAAATAGAGGCAACCCTTTATAGGATAAAGTGGGAGAGACATTCCCTTTAAGATTCTTTTCAAGAGGGTTTTGATGACCAGGCCATCTTTTACTGTTCCATCGTCCAATTCTGATGGAAATTTTTGACGATGGTCAGTATGATCAGGCATAGATAAGATCCGCCACGATTCAGGGGAAATTGTGCGCCAGCTTGTAGCTGCCATACGTTTCCCCCGCCATTTACGCCAGATTTCGGGTGTAAATGATGGTAAATTTGGCAGGGCCTCTTCGGAGAAATGGCACAGGCTGCGCAGAACCAAAATAATTTTTTTTTTTGTGGAAATTGCCTTTTTACACAAACTGTTGAGATTTTTATGCCTTGTATGCCAGAAAACTGCCACAGTTGTGTTTAACTGAAACAGGCAACATGGTGTGAATACAGCCCAGCCGACAGACACGTTACAGCAGCTTGTGCTCCAGTGGTTTTTCTCTGGGCTCAGACGAGGCGGGCGAGCCTTCACTCCTCACATGCATTGATGAGCTTTAGGTTCCCAGGTTGTCCTTTCTTGGAGCACTTTTGGTAGGTACTAACTAATATATACCATGAACACCCCACAAGCCCAGCCATATTGGAGATGTCCCCCCCAGTCATCTGGTCACCACAATTCGGCCCACGCCAAAGTGTGTCCTTACTCTATTTTTCTTGCTTCAAACACAATGTGGGAAATTCATCAACCCCTTGTGCTTATGTGGCAAAAAAAAAAATATTGCAAACCCAAATAGCCTCTTTTACACCACTCTTGGCACTTTCTGAAAAGGAGACAGGGTGTGGGTAGGTCATCAATATTATGGGAGGGGGCCCGGTGATCAGCTGATATATTGGCGGTGTGACCCCGGCCCCCCTTACCAATCGGCTGATCACATGGCCTGGTTACAGTTCACTCCTATTCAAGTGACCGTCCAGGCTGTTCTTTTAATTTGAGGCTGAGCTGCAATTCCGAGGCGAAGTGACAGAAAAACAGCATTTCTGGTTTAGAGTTTTTGCTTTTTCTATGGCAGCCATCTTACTGTATAAATACATTTACAATCTAGTGGGCTAAAAGACTTGGTCCCCCTGCCACTAGAATACAGCTGGTTCTGAGCATAAGGATTCAGTGCTCGGTGCACGAGGATTTATCCTGCTCTACACAGAACAAGGCTGAAGCCTCACCTTGAAGTAATTCACCTTTTTTTTATGCAGATTTTGCTGCGTTTTTTTGAGCCAAAGCCAGGAGTGGATTCCTTCTGTAGCTAGTCTTGGATTTTGCTCAGAAAACCGCAGCAAAATCTGCAACGTGGGGCCTCAGCCTAAGGAAGGTAGTTGGTTAAAAGAGCAACAAAATAAGGGGATCGGGGGGGTATATGTGGGGTATCCAAAAGATTGTACAGCTCTTCTGGGAGTCTCCCAGACATTAACCCTTTCCCGACAGCCGCCGTAATAGTGTCTGCTATATTATACAGCAGCTGGCACTGATGCCCGCGATCAGTGCTCACAATGATCGCGGGTATTAACCCCTCTGGCACCTCGGTCAAAGCGGACCAAGGAGCCATTCTACCGCCATTTTGCTGGAGATCGCTAGAGCAAGGTCCAGGTCCGGCATCCTGTTACTATGACAGCCGGGAGCCTTGTGAAGGCTTCCAGGCCTGTCTTTCATTAACTTCGCCGTTTTTTTTTTTGCAATGCATTAGCATTGTAATACATTGCATTAGTGATCAGACCCCCTCGGGTTCAAGACCCCTAGGGGGTCTAATAAATGCAAAATAAAAGGTAAAAAATTTTTTTAAAAATTCAAGTCATCCCCCTTTCCCTAGAACACATATAAAAGTAGGTAAATACTGTGAAACACATACACATTAGGTATCCCTGTGTCTGAAAACGTCCGGTCTACAAATCTATAAAAATATTTTTCCCGTACAGTAAACGCCGTAGCGGGGAAAAAAAAAAAATCAAAAGTGCCAAACCGCCTTTTTTTTCACTGTTTTGCCTCTGTTTATTGCTTTGATCACTTTTTAGTTATACCATTTTGGGGACTGATAAAAAGTATACCTGGTCCCACAAAAAAAAGGATGCCTTATGCATCCCCGTAAAAGGAAGTATAAAAAAAATTACGGGTGTCAGAATATGGCAACTCTTAAAAAAATATATATTTTTTGCAGTTTTGGATTTTTGTTAATGGCTTAAAATGTAAATAAAACCATATAAATTTGGTATCCCCAGAATGGTCAATCAAGGAAATGCGGCCAATACATCAACCGTAGCGGCCAGACCACACGTGGACATCTACAAGGGCCAATAGGCTCAAATTATGAGAGGAGATGCAGATACGGAGCACGAAGAATGAGGCAAATTGAAGTATTAGGATTTAACATACCCTTATAGAGCAGGCTAAATCCAAGAGGGCAGAGGAGCCTGGTCCTTTACTATAATACTATCTATATGTAACGTACAGAGGAGCCTGGCCCTTTACTATAATACTATCTATATGTAACGTACAGAGGAGCCTGGCCCTTTACTACTACTACTAATAATAATAATAGTCCTTTAATAGTCCCACAATGGGGAAATTCAGTGTGTTACAGCAGCAAAGATAAGCAGATACAAATACAAATACAACATGTACAGGAATGTTCCAAGGTGAGAGGCATTACATTAATAGCAGACAGACAGATAGGGCGTAGCAGAGGGGGGGGGGGGGGATTTAACAGGCAGAGAGATATTTCAGTTCTCTGTGTGTAATGATCTCCGCTTAGGTCGGTGTTGGTTGTACAGCCTAACCGCGGTGGGGAGGAAAGACTTCCGATAGCGCTCCTTCTCACACCTAGGGTGGAGCAGTCGGTCACTGACAGTACTGCTCAGCGCGATCACAGTCTCATGCATGGGATGGGACTTCTTCTTCTGCATGGAGCTCACCACGGACAGTATCCTTCTGTCACCCACCACCTGCACTGGGTCCAGTGGGCTCCCCAGGACAGAGCTGGCCCTTCTAATCAGCTTGTCAAGTTTATTTCTGTCCCTGGTTGATATACTGCTCCCCCAGCAGGCCACTCCAACTCGGTAGTGGCATCAGCCATCTTCTTCGAAGAAAGTTCTAAGAAGTGCCCCCCGTATTCCAAAGGCTCTCAGTTTCCTAAGCAGGTAGAGCCTGCTGTGGCCCTTCCTGTACAGGGCCTCCATATGATCTGCCCAGTCCATCTTATTATTAAGGAGCAAACCCAGGTACTTATAGGTGTTCACAATCTCGATGCCCGTCCCCAGGATGTCCACTGGTTTAGGAGGGCTTCTGCCTTTGCGGAAGTCCACCACCATCTCCTTGGTCTTCCCCGCGTTAATCTTCAGGTGGTTCCGCTGGCACCAGTCCACAAAATCCTGGTTCAGTTCTCTGTACTCCCTGTCATCATCATCTGTGATGAGACCCACTATTGCAGAGTCGTCAGAATACTTCTGTAGGTAGCAGATGAGTTGCACCTAAAATCTGCAGTGTACAGTGTGAAGAGGAAAGGGGCGAGAACCGTACCCTGAGGTGCCCCCGTATTACAGATCACGGTACCTTACACACAGTCTTGGGCTCTCACGTATTGAGGTCGATTTGTGAGGTAGTCTAGGATCCAGTTGGAGAGGTGGTGGTCCACTCCAGCAAGGCCCAGCTTGTCCCTCAGTAACCTGGGCTGTATGGTGTTAAAAGCACTGGAGAAGTCAAAGAACATTATTCTCACTGTGTTCCCTGGTTTCTCCAGGTGAGACAGAGCCCTGTGCAGAAGATGGATGATGGCATCATCTACCCCAATGCCTGGCCGATAAGCAAACTGGAGTGGGTCCATAGCGGGGCTCACTAGAGGGCGGAGATGTGTGAGAACCAATCTCTCCAAGATCTTCATCAGGTGGGATGTCAGTGCTACAGGTCTGTAGTCGTTGAGGTCCATAGGGTGGGGTTTCTTTGGAACTGGTACCATACAAGAAGATTTCCATAATTCAGGGACTATTTCCTGCCTCAGGCTCATATTATACATATATGTAATTATACCACACAGCTGGTCCCCACAAGTCTTAATTAGCCTTGCACTGATGTCATCTGGCCCTGCGGCTTTCCTCGCCTTGATCTTTTTCATCTCCTTCCTCACCTGGGCCCGTGTGAAGGTCAGACTGTGGCCAGATAAAGACGGATTTCTGGATTTACTGGTCTTTTGGGAAGTGGCCGCATGGGGAGAAGTTATTGTGGTGGGGGAAGCTGAAGGACATACTGGGGTGGGAGGAGCTGGTGTGTGATCAAATCTGTTGAAGAATAGGTTTAGTTCATTAAGCCAAATAACATCTGCCTCAATCTGGCAAACAGACTGTTTATGACCCAAAATTGACTTAAGCCCCTCCCAGACCCCCCTTATGTCTTTTCTTTCCATTTGCTTTTCCATTTACTATAATACTATCTATATGTAATGTACAGAGGATCCTGGTCCTTTATATAATACTATCTATATGTAACGTACAGAGGAGCCTGGTCCTTTATATAATACTATCTGTATGTAATGTACAGAGGGGCCCGGTCCTTTACTATAATACTATCTATATGTAAAGTACAGAGGAGCCTGGTCCTTTATATAATACTATCTATATGTAAAGTACAGAGGAGCCTGGTCCTTTATATAATACTATCTGTATGTAATGTACAGAGGGGCCCGGTCCTTTATATAATACTATCTATATGTAATGTACAGAGGAGCCTGGTCCTTTATATAATACTATCTGTATGTAATGTACAGAGGGGCCCGGTCCTTTATATAATACTATCTATATGTAATGTACAGAGGAGCCTGGTCCTTTATATAATACTATCTGTATGTAATGTACAGAGGGGCCCGGTCCTTTACTATAATACTATCTATATGTAATGTACAGAGGAGCCTGGTCCTTTATATAATACTATCTATATGTAATGTACAGAGGGGCCCGGTCCTTTATATAATACTATCTATATGTAACGTACAGAGGGGCCCGGTCCTTTAGCCCACTAGGATTTCGCATTCTTATATAGAGCAGACTAAATCCTAATGGGCAGAGGGACCTGGTCCTTCTGCTCCAAACTAGCTATAAGTAGTGCGCACTTACAGATTGCCAGGAGTCCACAGCTGATCAGCGTTAATGTGAGTTGTGTTTGATTTCACAGCCCAGCTCATTTATTTGAATGGGACTGAGCTGCGATCAGGTCATGTGACTTACGTCATAAGGCCTGTAAAATGGAAGTGGTTCTCAACAAGCGCCACTGCAGCTTCAAACCGCTGATCTAAGCCCCACGAATCTAAAATTGATCAGCTAAGTCATCAATAAAAAGCAACAAGAACCTGAAAAGCGCTTTGGAATACGTTGGCGCTATCAAAAAATAAAATAAAAAAAATTTACCATTTTGATAAACAGAAATAAATGAAAATAAATAAATTACACTTCTATATACATTACATGTCCTTTAGCCAAATGGGATTTAGTTTTCTTATATAGAGCAGACTAAAGGACCAGGTCCCTCTGCCCGCTAGGATTTACCCTGTTTTATATAAGGACGCTAAATTCTAGTGGCCAAAGGGACCTGGTTCTTTAGCCCACTAGGATTTAGACTCCATGTTTCCTCCAGTCCTTGTGGTGAGAGGAAGAGATGAATGAGACAGGAAGTGACATCTATTCCTAAACTTCTCCCTCCCTACAGTAACACACCAGGCACTATATACTCCCAAGGCCGAAAATACACACGAACTGTATACTCTTACAGCTGAACCAGCCTGTATAAATGCAAAAAACTACTGCACAAAGAAGAAACTGCAGGAGTTATTGGTTCCCCCATCCCAAAGTCATGTCCCCCTTTGCTGATGGCTCCGGGGGTGTCTTTACAGGGTCCCATCCTGTATTGTTTGATCTTCAAGAATCTTGTTAAAAAGAGGGTTGGATAAATAAGATAAAGCTTTGTACTGCTGATCTAGGTCTAGAAGCCATAAAACAACCTGCGGGCCCAAGGAATATCATATCCTACTATTAGATTAAGAGTCGTACTCGAGCCCATAACACTAGATTATCTGGGCAGGTCCCCCAGATGTGCCTCATAGAGCCTTGTGCGGCATCACATCTCCAACATACACTCGAGGAACCTGGGGATATTCTGGAGAGCCGATGGGGGGGTTACTGCTACCAGACTTTTGGAAATTTCAGATAGGGATGAGCAAGTCGAGCAAATTCAATGTTGAGCTAACATATCATTGTTTGGGGGTCAAAAACAAGGAGGGCAATATACTGTGTGGAGGGGCCAAAAATAGGAAAGCAATATTATGTTTCGGGTTCTAAGATGGGGGGCCAAATAAAGGGATTTTTTTTTTTAATCTCAAAATGGGGGACGCCTTTCTATAGTTCGCCTCATGCAGCAGAGAGGATAGGTTCACCCGGAACAGACATGGATTCCTGCCGCAATTTTCGGAGACGGGGGGAAATGGGAGTAGATCTGCCCATCCACAGTGACCAAAGAAAAAGCCGTATTGTAAAATCCCAGAATCACAAATATTCAAAACCTTCGGATCCAGTAGAAAAGCCAAATAATACCAATAACGGATTTATCCTCTATCATTTAGGTGAATACAGGGCAGTAACATTCTGTGACTTACAGGTGACGTCTCTGACTAATCCTTCACATTTCTCTTCTCTTCCCTCTGGACCGCCATGACCACTTCTTCCAGCTGTGACTTGTCTCTGTACAGTTTGAGGAACCAAAGATGTCTGTGTTACACTTTTCCAGGCACCTGACCCACATTGTCCTCACCTACACAAAGCCCCCATCCTGCTGCTACCCCAATTATTCATTATGGGGGTTATATCATATATTTTATAACTCCCAAGTGCATCTTTATTAATAATGGCCACTATTTATGGGGGTACACACGGACATTATTAATATTATGTCCCAGGTGTTAACTAATTAAAAGGTTTTCCAGGTCATTAATAAACTAATCAGTGGGGCTCAAAAACCCAGGACCCCCACTGATCACCTATTTGAATGCGCCGTGACCCCTTCTCTGTTTACATAGTGTCATCTCATAGCGGCCATGTCATGCAACTACAGCCTCGTCCTATACACGTCTATGACAAGGCTGGAATTACATCACACGGTCACTATAAACAGACAGCGTATGATATAAACAGGCGCCATAGCCCCCCATACAGCTGATCAAAGGAGGGGTCCACTGATCTCTTATTGATAATCTGTCCTAAGGATAGAACATCAATAAAAATGAGCTGGAAAGACCCTTTAAGCCCAAGAGCCACCTTAAAGTTGTTGTCCAGGATAACCACTTTTTTAATATGAGGCTGGGGAAGGTGCTCCGGTGTCTCTCAGCACGTTCCAGTCCTGCTGCTCCGGTGTTTTCTTCTCCACAGCCCTGTCATGTCCCGTGTCAGCGACCTCAGCGGTCACCAGAGCAGCAGAACCAGACTGCAGTGGGAGACATCGGAGCACAAGGGACAGGTGAGTAGGTGTTTTTTTTTTTTTTTTAATACAGTATTACACGGTATTATGCCCTACAGCGGCCCCCCACATGGTATTATGCCCCATAGTGGCCCCTGCACACAGGATTATGCTCCATAATGACCCGCCCATGAACTATTAAAGCACTCCCTGCTTTCGGCCCTCTTCAATGTTGCACAGACCGGCGTGTCCACATAACGACGTTGGCCTGGCTCACGTGACGCCTGGAACGTCACCAAAGGCGGCCGAAGCTTGCTGGGAGTAACATTGGATCACTGGAGAGGTGAGTAACATTGGTTTTTATGTTTATCACCTCCCCTGGGTCTCCGATTATTGTACTTTTCAGACCCCGGAGTATAATAGTAGTATTTGGCCTCCCTTACCGATGCCCGCGGCCGCTCACAGCCGCTTCTGATTCCCCCTTCTGCGTCCAATAGCAGAGGCGGCCACAGCAGGAGCGGGGATCGATAAGTAAATAGGCCGTTACCTGCTGGAGTAACCCCGGCAGGTAACGGCCTATTTATATATATAAAAAAAAAAATAAAGTTATCCTCACCTTCCTGCCATCCCTTGATGGAGCCGCCGCCTTCTCTTCTTCACCTGCGTCCACATCTCAGCGTAGGAGGCGCAATGACGTCATTGTATTGCCGCTTGCGCTGAGATGTGGAGATCTTGTAAACCAGTCCAGGACATGCCCCGCGCAGGGTTGTGTTTTTTTTTTTTTTTAAGTGGCCTGTCCTGTGCTGGTTTACAGTAAATAGAATGTAAAAAATGCTGCCCCCCCCCAAGACAGTGCCGCCTGAGGCGACCGCCTCACTTCGCCTCATTAGAGGTGCGCCTCTGCATGCAGTATTCTGCCCATAGTGGCACATCCATGAACTATTACTATACTCTGGTGTGCAGATAGGAGCAGAATGTAGTAGGTCGTCTTGAGAGGATTGGAGGTTACGTGTGGGCAGGTAGCGGGAGATTAGGTCAGAGATGTATGGATGAGACAGGCTATGGGCGGCCTTGTACAGCCTTGAACATTTTAAACTATTTGCTGGGCGATGGGTAACCACTGAAGGGATCGGCAGAGGGGAGCGGCGGATGAAAGACCAGAGGAGAGGAGTAGACTATGGCTGCTAGACATTATGGGACTCTGGACAACAGAGCGGTAATGTCTGGTCCAGAGAGATAGATTGGATGGTCATAGGCGTAGTCATGGTATTGAAAACTGTGAGATTCTAGGAGTTGGCCAAGGCCGGCGGTGTAGATGGAGAACAGGAGGGGACCCAGGACAGAGCCTTGGGGGACACCTACAGAAAGAGGGCGCAGCGAGGAGGTGGTGTGTGAGAGGGAGACGCTGAATGTGCGGCTGGTGAGGTATGAGGAGATCCAGGAGAGGGCCAAGTCTGTGATGCCAAGGGATGAGGGAATTTGTAACAAGAAGGAGTGGATGAAGGCGAAGGAAATGTCTTGGAGGGTAGAGAAGTAGATCGTGTATATTTTTGTAAAATGGAGAAAAAGACACGGACCACACATCCCAATCTTATACATTGATCTAATGCTTCTCAGCAAAATCTACAGACATGAACACGAGGTTCTTAGTATACATATTGATCAAGGTGTATAAGCCCACTAGCCACTTCACAGCGACCTCTATATAGGGGGTCCCTACTGTACTGGGTGCGGCGCTGCTCAGCGACCTCCACCGCAATGCAGCGCCCATATTATGTGTTCTTCTTAGTTTTTAGGGGATTCCATGTATCTAGTCCCCACTGATCAGATAATGATGACCTACCCTAAACAAGGGGCTTCCCGAAAAGGAGGCTGATAATGTAACACTACATTATATCCTGCACATACATTACCATGTGTGATACTGTCTGCTGAGATGTGTATCTAATCCTATCATGTGTGATGCTGTGTATTGATGTTCTTTTAATTAAAATAAAATACCTTTTAAGTACACACACTAATACAATGTGACAGTATTTAGTCCTGGAATAGTTACTGAAAAAACTGCAGCAAAAAAAATTATTTTCTCTAACTTGAAACGCTGCATTTATGGCGGCTGCAGAAATGAACCAGCAAAGTGATTAGATGTCATTTAATCTCATCCAAACATTGCAAGGGGGGAGGGGAAGAAAAAAAAACGAAAAAAAAAAAAAACCCTGAAAATTCCAAAATGTGCATTTGTGTTAAACATAAAACATGCCACATATATTTCATAGAAGAAGAAAGTTCAGAGAACAAGCATCAAAACTCAATGAAAAACTCTGAGAAAGAAACGGGTTTTTCTGCTGCGTTTCACTCTGTGGAGCCTAATCCTTAGAGGGGCTGTCCGGGAATTACAGGAGGCCGGGGAAGGTGATAAATAAAACCCACACTCCCCTGTCCCCGCTGCCTCCCACCCCTCTCCGGTTCCTCTTCACACAGCAAGGAGGAAAGGAACTGAACCGGGATGTCGCTCCCATACCTCACCTGTGATGTCCCGATTCCTTCCCTTGCGCCGCTGACTGGGCTCAGCAGTCTCGTGTGGCGAGGACTTCTGCCAGTACAAGCCCCCAGACCCACAGTGGTACCCCGCATTCATCACTCACCCCTCTCCTCCATGCTTTCTCTGCTCCGGGGCTTGCTGGGATATCGGCATTTGGCACCCGGAGAGATGAAGTGCGGAGCAGAGAGGGGAGAACTGATGGAGGAGATCATTGTGCTTGTCAAGGATGGCGCCCCCTGCAGTGCGCAGGTGTAAAGCAGATCACCAAATGCTGTTAACAGAACTTCAGAGAAGCTCAGACAAGATGGCCGCCCCCATAATCATGGACAGGAAATAACATTAAAAATATTAGTAACATGTTATATAATAAAAACAGTAGAATAAAAGTGAAATTTAATCTGGTTTTAATAAATACATAAAAATAAATAGTAAATGACAATGTAACAATATTTACACCCCCCGCACGGATCAGATGTTTTAGGTCTCTTAATATCCAAGTGAGAAGCTGTTTCTGACAATCTGAGGGATCTGGAGCTGCTGTAGACATCTTACAAGGTTTGATGGTGGCAGCTGCTGCAGAACCTCTTCATGGACGTCACTGCCAGTGGAGCCGGCCTCTTCGCCAGCAGATAGTCATACACTTCTGTACCCAGTATGGCTGCCCAGTCCTGGTGATTCTCCTCCAAGGTCCGTCTCATCTCTAACGTTGCGAGAGGCACAAAAAGGAGGAGATGGTCCAAGCACCTGATCTTATGTCTCATGTTATCACCCGAGGTGGAGATTTTCAACAAAATCATGTCCATGGGGGTCTGTCCTCTCTTATAGGGGATTGATGTTGCCCCATGGCATCACTGCATATCTGAGGGCAGTAGACGGGGAATAGTACCAGTCTTTGGGGTCAGACCCCAAATCAAAGCAGACTCCAGCTCTCCGCTTCTCCACTGTCTGTACAGGCTCCTGGTGTGTGATCGCCTGAGGAAACCAGAGAGATCCAACATGATTCATCCAAGCCAGATTAGACCTCAGGTTATCTGAGTGTATCCTCCTAGACTCCACATTATAGAAAAGAAAAAATAAAAAAATAATATATATATATATATATATATATATATATACACATACACACAGTACAGACCAAAAGTTTGGACACACCTTCTCATTCCAAGAGTTTTCTGTATATTCATGTCTCTAAAAATTGTAGATTCACACTGAAGGCATCAAAACTATGAATTAACACATGTGGAATTATATACTTAACAAAAAAGTGTGAAAACTGAAAATATGTCTTATATTCTAGGTTCTTCAAAGTAGCCACCTTTTGCTTTGATTACTGTTTTGCACACTCTTGGCATTCTCTTGATGAGCTTCAAGAGGTAGTCACCTGAAATGGTCTTCCAACAGTCTTGAAGGAGTTCCTAGAGATGCTTAGCACTTGTTGGCCCTTTTGCCTTCACTCTGCGGTCCAGCTCACCCCAAACCATCTGGATTGGGTTCAGGTCTGGTGACTGTGGAGGCCAGGTCATCTGGCGTAGCACCCCATCACTCTCCTTCTTGGTCAAATAGCCCTTACACAGTCTGGAGGTGTGTTTGGGGTCATTGTCCTGTTGAAAAATAAATGATGGTCCAACTAAACGCAAACCGGATGGAATAGCATGCCGCTGCAAGATGCTGTGGTAACCATGCTGGTTCAGAATAAATCCCCAACAGTGTCACCAAAGCCCCCCCACACCATCACACCTCCTCCTCCATGCGTCACGGTGGGAACCAGGCATGTAGAGCCCATTCGTTCACCTTTTCTGCGTCGCACAAAGACACGGTGGTTGGAACCAAAGATCTCAAATTTGGACTCATCAGACCAAAGCACAGATTTCCACAGGTCTAATGTCCATTCCTTGTGTTCTTCTTCTGCTTGTTGCCTGTCCTTAGCAGTGGTTTCCTAGCAGCTATTTTACCATGAAGGCCTGCTGCACACAGTCTTCTCTTAACAGTTGTTGTAGAGATGTGTCTGCTGCTAGAACTCTGTGTGGCATTGACCTGGTCTCTAATCTGAGCTGCTGTTAACCTGCGATTTCTGAGGCTGGTGACTCGGATGAACTTATCCTCCGCAGCAGAGGTGACTCTTGGTCTTCCTTTCCTGGGGCGGACCTCATGTGAGCCAGTTTCTTTGTAGCGCTTGATGGTTTTGGCCATTGCACTTGGGGACACTTTCTTAAAGTAATGATGGCCACTCGTTTTTCTTTACTTAGCTGCTTTTTTCTTGCCATAATACAAATTCTAACACTCCATTCAGTAGGACTATCAGCTGTGTATCCACCTGACTTCTGAACAACACAACTGATGGTCCCAACCCCATTTATAAGGCAAGAAATCCCACTTATTAAACCTGACAGGGCACACCTGTGAAGTGAAAACCATTTCAGGTGACTACCTCTTGAAGCTCATCAAGAGGATGCCAAGAGTGTGCAAAGCAGTAATCAAAGCAAAAGGTGGCTACTTTGAAGAACCTAGAATATAAGACATATTTTCAGTTGTTTCACACTTTTTTGTTAAGTATATAATTCCACATGTGTTAATTCATAGTTTTGATGCCTTCAGTGTGAATCTACAATTTTTATAGTCATGAAAATACAGAAAACTCTTGGAATGAGAAGGTGTGTCCAAACTTTTGGTCTGTACTATATATATATATATATATATATATATATATATATATAAATATACATATATTATACACACACACAGGACTCAGGAGGTGACATCCACATCTGTGGTCTTACTGGTGGATCAGAACAATGGAAGGATTATGCAGATCACCTCCCCCTCCCCAAACAATGGCCAGTCATTTAAGAGCTGCCAATAAAGGATACACAAGCCGCACCTCTCCCTTTAACCTCTTGTTAACCAGGCAATGTTTTTACGTTTTAGGTCAGCAGGATCACTTTTGTAATATTATAAGGTTTATTTTGTAGCATTTCTTAGTTTCGGGAATGTTTGCGCCCGTCATGTTTAGCGGTGTCATTTTCCTTTAAGGCTGTGTTCACATTAGTGTCATGTTATCCGTTATTCACAGATCCTAATGACTTCTAACACGGGGTCACCACAATTCAAGGTTTTTGCTAATGGACGCGGCACCTTATATTTATGGCAAATATCCACCAGATTTGTTACAAGGGTTTTCCAATAATATTATCATAAAGACCATAGGACAGGTCAATATCAGATTGGTGGGGCAGATTACTGACAACCCCCGCCAATCACCTCAGTCAGTGTCTCAGGAAAGCTGGGTATTCTAGGTAATGCGGAATACTCACTATAGTAATATAATATAAAATAAATCTCCCTCATTACTACAAAATCATGTCAGAGGTTAACAGATTTGCCTTTCAGGGTCCTAGAAAGTTGGGTAACATGAGATATTGCTGTAATAGGGAATGCTGAGCACTAAAATATAGGACCTAAATAAGTCCCCTCCTCCTATCTCTAAGTGTTCAATAACTTCACAGATATGACTTTCAGGGTCCCAGGAAAGCTTGGTAACATACCAGATAGTCAGTGGCGTAGCTAGTGGGGGGGGGGCAGAGGGGGCAGAGGGGGCAGCTGCCCCGGGCCCACTGACTGTGGGGCCCACATTAATACATCGGTGTCTGCAGACACTACTACTTAAAACGCTTCCTGCAACTTGTCTGTCTTATAAACCACAAGCAACAACAGGACTACGTTTACAAGACACCAAGAACACAGAGACGTCCGGCTTCTCGGCACAGGTGGACGTGAAGAAAACACAACATCGCGCCTCCTGCGCTGAGACGCAGACGTCCTGTGCATGGACAGGGAGGAGACAGCGGCGCCATTCATCAGGATCGCAGGTAGGTGAGTAGGAATTTTTTTTTGTTTTGTTTTAGCTCAGTTGTGGGTATTTTAGTAGTATAAGGGGTGGTTAGGAGGGGAATTATAACTATAAGGGAGGGGGGCATTATGAATATAAGGAGGGGGGTCATTTATATAAGGGTTATTGGGCGGCATTATGAATACAAGGGGGGAGATTATATTAGGAGGCATTATGAACATAAGGGGGTGGTCATTGATATAAGGGGTCATTAGAGGTGCAGTAGTGGGCCGCAGCAAAAAAGTGCTGCAGGAAATACCGCGGCAGCAATGCATTTTGTTTTTTCCTGCAGCGCTTTCCACAGAAGGTCCACAGAGGTTTCTCTGCAGACTTTCTGCTTCCATTATACCTATAGGGAACTGCCAGTGTTTCCATAGGTATAACTGACACACTGCGAATTCCAAAACCGTTACAGCATATCTGCTGCACGTATTTTTCCGCAGTGTGTGGATGGAATTTGCAGGAACTGTAAAGTGTTTTTTTCCCGTGGCATTTTCACCATGTGGGCTCCATCACATCCCCACTTTGCAGTAGAAATACATGTAGCGGACACGCTGAGATTTCCAAAACAGTTGTGGTTTTGGAAATCGCAGTATACCTACGGAAATATCAGCGGTTTAGAAATAATTGAAGCAGAAAGTCCACAGAGGAAACCTCTGCAAACTTTCCAGCTCATTTTCATTGATTATCTATTCTCAGAATAGATCGTCAATAAGATATAAGAGATTCCCCGCTGATCAGCTGTATGGGGGGCTATGGCGCCTGTTTATATCACACGCTGTCTGTGTATAGTGACCGTGTGATGTAATTCCAGCCTTGTCACAGACGTGTATAGGACGAGGCTGTAGTTACATGACATGGCCGCTATGAGATGACACTATGTAAACAGAGAAGGGGTCACGGCGCTTACACAGGTACCACGGTTCATTCATACAGCTGATCCCGGGGGTCCCGGGTATTGGAACCAAACTTTTTTTTTTTTTTTTTTTTTTACCTTTTAATTAGGAAATGTCTGGGGCATTATTAATAAGGGGCACATTATTTACAGGGAGTAACACACAGACATTAACAACTTAAAAGATACACTTGGGCGTATTATTCATTATGGGGGGTATATTATATATTGTATAATTGGGGTAGCAGCAGGATGGGGGTGCAGGTGAGGACAATGTGGGTCGGTGCCTGGAAAAGTGAGGAGCCAAAGATGTCTGTGCTGCAAACTTTACACAGACTGGAAGAAGTGGTCATGGCCGTCAAGATGAAAGAGACGGGAAATGTGAAGGATTAGTCATAGACGTCACCGGTAAGTCACTAAATGTTACTGCCCTGTATTCACCTAAATCATCTGCAGAGCCGATATATACCAGTATACGGTCACCATATAGTGATAATAATCGGTATACCTAAGTTGGGGGCCCACTTAGACATGTTCTCCCCCCCCACCCCCGTGCTGAACCCCTAGCTACGTCTCTGCAGATAGTGCTGTAATACCGACTGCCAAATTACATTTTACCTACATAAACCCCTTTCTAAGTTATGACACAGCTGGATAGTTTTGCCTTTCAGGAATCTGGGAAAGCTGGGTGACTTGTAGACAGTAGATGAAGCAGCAGCTTAGCATGTAATCCTGTAGAGTAGAGAAGTAGGTCATGTATATATTTTGTATATTTTTATACATTTGTATATTTTTGTGTTCTTAGTTTTTAGGGTGTTCCATGTATCTAGCCCCCACTGATCGGATAATGACGACCTATTGTAATCAAAGGGTATAGCTTACCGAAAAGAGGGCTGCTAGTGTAACAAACCCCATTATGTCTTGAACATATATCTCCAAGAACATTCTGGCTATTCTGGATTTGGGGAGGGGGGTTGTAAGACTGGTCAAGGACTGCCCAGGGCTAAGAGTAAGCAGATCCTGTTTGCACATGGCAGCTCTTTACAGGGTCAACTTCAATAAACATGACCTTACCCAACATCTATGGTTAACCCAACAAGTAATACAATTAGTAGCCAATCCATGATATGTATCAAAACTGGGGCCTTAACTATTGCTATACTGGTGAGATCTAATAGGAGGCGGAGTCTCTCTGTATTATTGGTGAGATCTAATAGGAGGCGGAGTCTATCTGTATTTGTGTTTTTCTCTGAACTAAGGAGTTTTAAGTAAATTGTATGTATGGAAATATTTATATGGAACATTTATATTCTATTCAGGGATTCACAGCTTTGAGGTGTTTAGTTTTTGGGTAGCAACTAGAAGGGGACATATTCTGGAGGCAATTTGAGGGGGACTCTATACTGTGGGGACAACAAGAGAGGGACATTATATTGTGTGGGCAACCAGAGGAAGACGTACTATGGGGGCAACTGAAGGGGAACATTATATTTCAAATATTTTATTTCAATAGACTATTGCAATGTAAAGGCACACAGTAACCTGGAACATGAAATGGGGGCGCAGGAACAGAAGATGCCTTATATTATTGAAGAAAGAAATGCAATAAAGAAGGAAGGTCTGACGTGATACAAAGTTCTCAGAAAACAAGAAAGAGCTCTGAAGAGAACCTGAAAAATCAGATCAGTGGGAGACACAAAAGAGGAAACTCCAGACCAGGAGGTATAAAGTGAGTGAGAACAAGTGCCCAATAATTATTCATATATGAAGATAGAAAACTGCGCTCCTCCATAACAAAATAAGAGCCGGAGCTTAAATTCAGATCAAAAGAGGGAGGGGAGGACGAAGGACAACAAATTGTACATCTAGATCTAGAAGCCATAAAACAACCTGCGGCCCCAAAGAATATCATATCCTACTATTAGATTAAGTGTCGTACTCAAGCCCATAACACTAGATTATCTGGGCAGGTCCCCCAGATGTGCCTCATAGAGCCTTGTGCGGCATCACATCTCCAACATACACTCGAGGAACCTGGGGATATTCTGGAGAGCCGATGGGGGGTTACTGGTACCGGTGGTATAAAACCTTCCTAAACTTTTGGAAATTTCAGATTGAATTTGCTTCAGTCCCAATCGACTTGCTCATCCCCATGTTGAGCTAACATGTCACTATGTGGGGGGACAAAAACAAGAAAGCAATATTATGTTTTGGGTTCTAAGAAAAAACAAATGTAGTGGCCAGATAAGGTTTTTTTTTTTTTTTTTCTTCATCTCAAAACGGGGGACGTCTTTCTATAGTTCACCTAATGCAGCAGAGAGGATAGGTTCACCCCGACCAGACATTGATTCCAGATTCAATTTTCAGAGATGGGGGGGGATGGGTTTAGACTTGCCCATCGACAGTGACCAAAGAAAAAGCCGTATTGTAAAGTCCCAGAATCACAAATATTCCAAAACTTCAGCTGATCCAGCAGAGAAGCCAAATAATACCAATACCGGATCCTCGGACATCCCGATCCTCCTGGTGAGGCCGGTAAATACAACATATGGGCAGAACCCTTGCTCATTCTCAGGGTGAGTAATAAATGATTTAGGGACACGAGTAGGAAGGTTGAGAAAATCCTCTTATCTGCCTCAGTTCTGCCAGTCCATGAGATGGGAAGATCAATGTAAGTGGAGGGTTATAGATTAAGGGGTCATTGTATAGATTAAGAGGGTGTTGATATTTATAGGGACCAGCTTAGATAAGGGGTAAGTGAGGGAGATGTCTAGATAAGGAATTGTGTCATCGGACCGTTTGTAGGGAAATAAATGTTGTTGTCGTAGTTGGTCGTGGAGAGGACGTCCATATCCAAGATTAGGGATTCGGTAGCGACCACTTTATGATGCCTAATAGAACCAAACTCAGTGACGTGAAATAGAGAGCGCTCTGGAGCTGCACAATATAACACCGCCAGCTAATACACCTATACGGTGTTCAGTGGGTCCTATCTGTATCCCTGAGATATTAGGGATGAGTTGAGTGAAGGGTATGGTATATAGAGCTATTATAGAGGAAGGAATAGGTCCAGTAAAACCAAAATGGACCTCTTTGAGGCCGCCCCAATGTAGGAGGTTGAAGGCCTTCTCCGCATTCAGGTGGATGTTATAATGTGTGGACATACCATGTCAGGGCCACTATAGAGGCCTTATACTATGTGGGACTACAAAGAGACATGGAATGGGCAGAGCCAAAGTGCAAGTGGGTCTTACTATATGTGAATTTGCTGCAGAGTAAATAGCGCGCCCCATGCTCTGTCCCTCAAGCTCAGGGAAGCCCCTCATCAGGGTGGGCGCACTGCTGTGATGTATGTGTGCCCGGGAGCAGTGAGGTAAGTACTGGCTGGGGGCCACTAATGGGGGGACAGTAAACTGTGTGGGGCCACTGCTGGGGATATGGGACAATAAATCTGTTACTCAGACACAACTTCTAATTTTTTCCATGTGTGGCCCATTTGACTGTTGGTGTTTGAGAGCCCTGATCTAATCCCAGACCTCAGGCTATTATTTTTTTGTATTTTTATTATATTAATTTCATTATGTTTATTATATTACTCCAATGGTGCTCTGTACATTATATTAATTTCATGGTGCTGGACATTATTATATTAATCCCATACTTCTGTACATTTGAGAGTTTATATACCATACACACCACAAGTACCATACTAACTGTGAGCAGCTGGTACAGTGGGACAGAGGGCCACAAGGGCTTACATTCTATCAGAGAGGGGGATAGAGACAGTAGGTGAGGGGAGAATCTATTCAGATAGTGATCTGGTGGCAGTAGTGTTATTGTAGGCCTTCCTTGAGTCTTCAAGTTCCTCTTGTGACTGTGGGGGACAGTCTTGTGTCTTGGTAATGAGTTCCAGAGTATGGGGTATATACGGGAGAAGTCTTGGAGACGGTTATGTGAAGAGCAGATAAGAGCAGAATGTAGTAGGTCGTCTTGAGAGGATCGGAGGTTACGTGTGGGCAGGTAGCGGGAGATTAGGTCAGAGATGTATGGATGAGACAGGTTATGGGCGGCCTTGTACAGCCTTGAACATTTTAAACTATATGCAGGGCGATGGGTAACCACTGAAGGGATCGGCAGAGGGGAGCGGCGGATGAAACACCAGAGGAGAGGAGTAGACTATGGCTGCTAGACATTATGGGACTCTGGACAACAGAGCGGTAATGTCTGGTCCAGAAAGATATATTTGATGGTCATAGGTGTAGTAATGGTTTTGAAAACTGAGGTTCTAGGAGTTGGCCAAGGCCGGAGGTGTAGATGGAGAACAGGAGGGGACCCAGGACAGAGCCTTGGGGGACACCTACAGAAAGAGGGCTTAGTGAGAAGGTGGTGTGTGAGTGGGAGACGCTGAATGTGCGGCTGGTGAGGTATGAGGAGATCCAGGAGAGGGCCAAGTCTGTGATGCCAAGGGATGAGGGAATTTGTAACAAGGAGTGGTCGAAGGCGAAGGAAATGGCAAGGAGGGAAGAGAAGTAGATCGTGTATATTTTTGTACAATGGAGAAAAAGACACGGACCGCACATCCCAATCTTATACATTGATCTAATGCTTCTCAGCAAAAGCTACAAAAATGAACACGAAGTTCTTAGTATACATATTGATCAAGGTGTATAAGCCCACTAGCCACTTCACAGCGACCTCTATATAAGGGGTCCCTACTCTACTGGGTGCGGCGCTGCTCAGCGACCACCACCGCAATGCAGCGCCCAGCAACACCACTGCCGCCAGACAAAGCCCCCAGGCTCTGGCCCACCCCACAGGCACAGACAGAGCACCACAGGAGCGGCAGACACCATGCAGCACCGCACCATGTGAACAGAACTCAAAAAATTCACCTTACCATATTGCTTCAGTCAGAGGACTAAGCGCTTGTAGGTGCGGCCCTTTTGCAGTCTCCTGCTAATTAAAAACACCTGGGCCAAATGGAAGGAGGCGTGTACCAAGCTGTGTATCTAATCCTATCCTGTGTGATACTGTTTGCTGAGCCATGTATCTAATTCTACCATGTGTGATACTGTCTGCTGAGCCGTGTATCTAATCCTATCCTGTGGGATACTGTCTGCTGAGCCGTGTATCTAATCCTATCCTGTGTGATACTGTCTGCGGAGCCGTGTATCTAATCCTATCCTGTGTGATACTGTCTCCTGAGCCGTGTATCTAATCCTATCCTGTGTGATACTGTCTGCTGAGTCGTGTATCTAATCCTATCCTGTGTGATACTGTCTGCTGAGCCGTGTATCTAATCCTTTCATGTGTGATACTGTCTGCTGAGCTGTATATATAATCCTATCCTGTGTGATACTGTCTGGGCTTCATCTCATGTAGAGGACGTATACTAGTGATCCCACACAGTATAATGTCCCCCAGCATTGACCCCACACAGTATAATGTCCCCCAGCAGTGACCCCACACAGTATAATGACCCCCAGAAGTGACCCCATGCAGTAAAATGTCCCGCAGCAGTGACCGCACACAGTATAATGTCCCCCTGCAGTGACTCCACACAGTATAATGTCCCCCAGCAGTGACCCCACACAGTATAATGTCCCCCAGCAGTGACCCCACGCAGTAAAATGTCCCACAGCAGTGACCCCACACAGTATATTGTGACCCCAGCAGTGAATTCCCCGCTAGTACTTACCTCACTGCTCTTGGGCTCTCTCTTTTCAGAAGAATCAAGATGTCCAGCATCTTTATGTACTGTACATTATTATATGAATTATATGTGCTGTACATTATTATATTAATTCCATGGTATACAATATCATCATTATTATTATTATTATTATTATTATTATTATTATTATTATTATATTAATTCCATGATGCTGGACATTATTATATATTTCCACGGTTTACAATGTTATAATTGTTATTATTATTATAATTATTATTATTATTATTATATACCATGAAATTAATAAACTGATGTATCGCACATGAAAGTAATATAATAATTTATAGCATCATGGAATAAATAATAATAATAATAATAATAATAACAACAACAATAATGTACACCAGTAATAATAATAATAATAATAATAATAATAATAATAATAATAATAATAATAATAATTTTATGGCCTACATTATTATTTTAATTCCATGGTGATCTATACAATATCTTATTAATGCCACAGTGATGTAGAGTATTATATTAATCCCATGGTGCTCTATATATTATTATATTAATACCATGATGCTGTACATTGGTGTACAATATTATTATGATTTTTTTATTAATTCCATGGTTTACATTTATATATTTATTCCATGTGCTGTACATTATTATATTATTCCATGGTATACAATATTAATATATATACATTATTATATTAATTCTATGTGCTGTACATTATCATATTACTTCTATGGTATACAATATTACCATTATTACTATTATATTATTATTATTATTATTATATTAATTTTATGTTTTTCATTATTATATTAATTCCTTGTGCTGTACATGATTATATTAATTCCACGTGCCTTACATTATTATAAAAATTCCATGGTATATTATAATTGTTATTATTTTATTATATCCATGGCACTTTCTACATTATAATATTTCCATGGTGCTAGACATAGCAATATTAATTCTATGTGTTGCATATTATTATATTAATCATATGGTGTACATTATTATATTAATGTCACAGTGTACAGAATTATTATTATTATTATTATTATTATTATTATTATTATTATTATTATTAGTAATAGTAGTAGTAGTAGTAGTATTTTAAGTCCATAATGGTATACATTTTTATATTAATTCTATGTGCTGTAAAATAATATATTATTTTATAGTGTACAATATTATATTTATTCCATGGTCTTCACTATTAATATGTTGCTGTTTTTATTATTATTGTTATTATTATTATTAAATTAATTCCATGGTCTACAATATAATAATAATAATAATAATAATAATAATAATAATAATAATAATAATAATAATTTCATGGTGCTAGACATAATTATATTATTCTATGTTCTATACATTAATATATTAATTTCATGGTATACATTATTATATTAATTCAATGGTGTGCAATATTAATATACATACATTATATTAATTCCATGACACTGGATATTATTATATTATTTCCATGTGCTGGACATTATTAAATAAATTTCATGGTATACAATATTACTATTATTATTATTATTATTATTTTTTTTTTTTTTTTTTATAGTGTACATTATATTAATTCTTTGTGCTGTTCATTAGTATATTAATTCCACGTGCCTTACAATATTATATTAATTTCATGGTTTATTATTATTATTATTATTATTATTATTATTATTATATTTCATGGCGCTCTGTAAATTATTATATTATTTCCATGATGCTAGATATTATTATATTAATTCTATGTGTTGTACATTATTATATTAAATCCATGGAGTATAATATCAATATATTATTATTATTATTATTATTATTATTAGTAGTAGTAGTAGTAGTAGTAGTAGTAGTAGTAGTAGTAGTAGTATTCCATGGTGCTGTACATTATTATATGAATTTCATGTGCTGTGAATTATATTAATTCCATGGTATACAATATCATCATCATCATCATCATTATTATTATTATTATTATTATTATTATTATTATTATATTATTAATTCCATGATGCTGGACATTATTATAATAATTCCATGTGCCATACGTTATTAGAATAATTCCACGGTGTACAATGTTATCATTGTTGTTATTATTATTATTATAATTATTATTATATTATATACCATGTAATTAATACACTGATGTACGGCACATGAAAGTAATATAACAATTTATCGCATCGTGGAATAAATAATAATTGATAATAATAATAATAATAATAATAATAATAATAATGTACACCAGTAATAATAATAATTCTATGGTCTACATTATTATTTTAATTCCATGGTGCTCTATACAATATCTTATTAATGCCGTAGTGATTTACAGTATTATATTAATCCCAAGGTGTTCTATATATTATTTTATTAATTCCATGATGCTGTACAATATTATATTAATTCCATGGTGTACAATATTACTATGATTATTTTACTAATTCCATGTTTTACATTTATATATTTATTCCATGTGGTGTACATTATAATATTATTCTATGGTTTACAATATTAATATATATATATATATATATATATATATATATATATACACATTATGATATTAATTCTATGTGCTGTACATTATCATATTACTTCCGGTATACAATATTACCATTATTATTATTATTATTATTATTATTATTATTATTATTATTATTATTATTATTATTATTATTATTATTATATTAATTTTATGGTGTTCATTATTATATTAATTCCTTGTGCTGTACATGATTATATTAAATCCATGTGCCTTACATTATTATAAAAATTCCATGGTATATTATAATTGTTATTATTTTATTATATCCATGGCACTTTGTACATTATTATATTATTTCCATGGTGCTAGACATTACAATATTAATTCTATGTGTTGCATATTATTATATTAATCCTATGGTGTACGTTATTATATTAATGTCACAGTGTACAGAATTATTATTATTATATAATAATAATAATAATAATAATAATAATAATAATTATTATTATTATTATTATTATTATTATTAGTATTTTAAGTCCATAATGGTATACATTATTATATTAATTCTATGGTGTACAATATTAATATACAGTGGGGAAAAAAAGGATTTAGTAAGCCACCAATTGTGCAAGTTCTCCCACTTAAAAAGATGAGGCCGGCCTGTAATTGACATCATAGGTAGACCTCAACTATGAGAGACAAAATGAGAAAACAAATCCAGAAAATCACATTGTCTGATTTTTAAAGAATGTATTTGCAAATTATGGTGGAAAATAAGTATTTGGTCAATAACAAAAGTTCATCTCAATCCTTTGTTCTATCTCCTTTGTTGGCAATGACAGAGGTCAAACGTTTTCTGTAAGACTTCACAAGGTTGGCACACACTGTTGCTGGTATGTTGGCCCATTCCTCCATGCAGATCTCCTCTAGAGCACTGATGTTTTGGGCCTGTTCCTGGAAAACACGGACTTTAAACTCTCTCCAAAGGTTTTGTATGGGTTTGAGATCTGGAGACTGGCTAGGCCACTCCAGGACCTTGAAATGCTTCTTACGAGGCCGCTCCTTCGTTGTCCTGGCGGTGTGCTTGGGATCATTGTCATGCTGAAAGACCCAGCCACATTTCATCTTCAATGCCCTTGCTGATGGAAGGAGTTTTGCACTCAAAATCTCACAATACATGGCCCCATTCATTCTTTCATGTACACGGATCAGTCGTCCTGGTCCCTTTGCAGAAAAACAGCCCCAAAGCATGATGTTGCCCCCCCATGCTTCACAGTAGGTATGGTGTTCTTTGGATGCAACTCAGCATTCACTCTCCTCCAAACACCACGAGTTGTGTTTCTACCAAACAGTTCTACTTTGGTTTCATCTGACCATATGATATTCTCCCAATACTCTTCTGGAACATCGAAATGCTCTCTAGCAAACTTCAGACGGGCCCGGATATGTACTGGCTTAAGCAGGGGGACACGTCTGGCACTGCAGGATCTGAGTCCCTGGCGGCGTAGTGTGTTACTGACGGTAGCCTTTGTTACGTTAGTCCCAGCTTTCTGCAGGTCAGTCACTAGGTCCCCCCGTGTGGTTCTGGGATTTTTGCTCACCGTTCTTGTGATCATTTTGACCCCACGGGGTGAGATCTTGCGTGGAGCCCTTGATGGAGGGAGATTATCAGTGGTCTTGTATGTCTTCCATTTTCTAATTATTGCTCCCACAGGTGATTTCTTCACACCAAGCTGCTTGCCTATTGCAGATTCAGTCTTCCCAGCCTGATGCAGGGCTACCATTTTGTTTCTGGTCCTTCCACAGCTCTTTGGTCTTCACCATAGTGGAGTTTGGAGTGTGACTGTTTGAGGTTGTGGACAGGGGTCTTTTATACTGATAACAATGTAAAACAGGAGCCATTACTACAGGTAATGAGTGGAGGACAGAGGAGCCTCTTAAAGAAGAAGTTACAGGTCTGTGAGAGCCAGAAATCTTGCTTGTTTGTAGGTGACCAAATACTTATTTTCCACCATAATTTGCAAATAAATTCTTAAAAAATCAGACAATGTGATTTTCTAGATATGTTTTCTCATTTTGTCTCTCATAGTTGAGGTCTACCTATGATGTCAATTACAGGCCTCTCTCATATTTTAAATTGGAGGCTGACTAAATACTTTTTTTTCCCACTGTACATACATTATATTAATTCCATGACACCGGACATTATTATATTATTTCCATGTGCTGGACATTATTATATTAATTTCATGGTATACAATATTATTATTATTATTATTATTATTATTATTATTATTTTATGGTGTACATTATATTAATTCCTTGTGCTGTTCATTAGTATATTAATTCAACGTGCCTTACATTATTATATTAATTTCATGGTTTATTATTATTATTATTATTATATTGCATGGCGCTCTATACATTATTATATTATTTCCATGGAGTACAATATTAATACATTATTATTATTATTATTATTATTATTATTATTATAATTCAATAATGCTGAATATTATTATATTAATGCTATTATTAATATAATATTGTACACCATGGAATGAATACAATATTAATAATAGCATTAATATAATAATATACAGCATAATTGAATTAAAATAATAATATTAACAACAACAACAACAACAACAATAATAATAATAATAATAATAATAATATATTAATATTGTACTCCATGGATTTAATATAATAATGTACAACACATAGAATTAATATAATAATATCTAGCACCATGGAAATAATATAATAATGTACAGCACATGGAAATCAAGACTACCTCTTGAAGCTCATCAAGAGAATGCCAAGAGTGTGCAAAGCAATAATCAAAGCAAAAGGTGGCTACTTTGAAGAACCTAGAATATAAGACATATATAAAGTTGTTTCACACTTTTTTGTTAAGTATATAATTCCACGTGTTAATTCATAGTTTTGATGCCTTCAGTGTGAATCTACAATTTTTATAGTCATGAAAATACAGAAAACTCTTGGAATGGAAGGTGTGTCCAAACTTTTGGTCTGTACTGTACATTATTATATTAATGTCACAGTGTACAAAATTATATTATTATCATTATTATTATTATTAGTTCCATGGTGCTGTACATTATAATATTAATTCCATGGTGTACAATATTATTATTAATAATAATAATAATAATAATAATAATAATAGTGATAATAATATTTTAATTCCATAACACTGGACATTATTATATTATTTACATGTGCTGGACATTATTATATTAATTTAATGGTATATAATATTACTACTACTATAATTATAATTATTATTATTATTATTATTTTATGGTGTACATTATATTCTATTTGTTGTACATTATTATATTAATCTCATGGTGTACATTATTATAATAAATCCATGGTGTACAATATTAAATTATTTATTATTATTATTATTATTATTATTATTATATTAAATCTATTCTGTTGTACATTATTATATTAAGTTTTTTATTATTATTAATTTCATAATGCTGTAAATTATTATATGAATTCTATGTGCTGTACATTATGATATTAATTCCATGGAGTACATTATTATTATTATTATTATTATTATTATTATTATTATTATTATTATTATATTTCTTGGTGCTGGTCCTTATTATTTAATTCCGAGGTGTTGTACATTATTATAATAAATACATGGCATTCTACAGTAATAAATTAATTTTATATGTTCACTACATTAATATATTAATGCCATGATCATCTGTACATTTTTAAATTAATCCCATGGTTCTGTACAGTAGAATATAAATTCTATGGTTCTGTATATTATTATATTAAATCCATGCTGTTCTGTATAATATTATATTAATTTAATTCCATGGTGATGGACATTATTATAATTAATTCTATGGTGCTCAGCACATTATTATATTAACTTCATGTATGGTAATTTATTATATTAATTCCACGGTGCTGTACATTATTAATATATTTATTACATATTCTGTACACTATTATATTAATTCCATGGTGTTCAATATTATTAATATCATTATTTTTTTAAATCCATGATGCTGTACATTATTATATCAATTATATGTGTTGTATATTAATATATTAATTTCATGATATACAATATTAATATACATTTATTATTATATTAATTTCATGGCACTGGACATTATTATATTATTTCCATGTGCTGTACATTATTATATTAATTCCATGATTAATTCCATGGTATACAATATTGCTATTATTATTATTATTATTATTATTATTATTATTATTATTATTATTATTTGCATGGTGTACAGTATATTATTTCATTATGCTGTACATTATTATATTGATTCTATGTGCCTTACATTAGTATATTAATTTCATGGTTTATTATTATTATTATTATTATTATTATTATTATTGCATGGCGCTTTGTACATTATTTTATTATTTCCATGGTGTTAGTTATTTTTATATTAATTCTATGTGTTGTACATTATTATATTAATAATCCACAGTGTACAATATTAACCACCCATTGGGTATATATATACAGAGGGTGGTGGCCTTGTTCTGCAAGGACGTACCCGTACGTGCAAGCAGATTTCAACAGCTGCACCAAATTGTGCAGCTGCTGAAACGGGGATCCGGCTATAACATCAGCCAGAACTCCCAGAGAGAAGGCAGGGAAGATAATAAACCTTCCCTTATTACCTTCCCTGCCTTCCCGATTGCTGTGTATACACCACTATGGGCACCGCTATGTTGTGGCTCCCATCTGACCTGGTGGTCACGTGATCCGCCGGGATCAGCATGTGTTAGAGCTGCTGGGTCCTACAGGACCCAGACCAGCTTTAGAAGCTCTACAGTAACGTGCAGGAGGCTGTATTCCTCCTGCAACTGAGTCTAAATGGGGCTAAATATACAGGGTAAATCAGCTTCCCCAACAAAACAAGTGATCGGATATCGCCAAAGGTCTTTACATGTGGACAAAATTGTTGGTACCCCTCGTTTAATGAAAGAAAAACCCACAATGGTCACAGAAATAACTTGAATCTGACAGACTGGAATTTGCCACACTACATGTTGACAAGCCACAAAGCTTCTGGGAGAATGTCCTATGGACAGATGAGACAAAAATTTAAATTTTTGGCAAGGCACATCAGCTCTATGTTTACAGACGGAAAAATTAAGCATATCTTGAAAAGAACACTGTCCCTACTGTGACACATAGAGGAGGCTCTGTTATGTTTTGGGGCTGCTTTGCTGCATCTGGCACAGGGTGTCTTGAATCTGTGCAGGGTACAATGAAATCTCAAGACTATCAAGGGATTCTAGAGAGAAATGTGCTGCCCAGTGTCAGCAATCTTGGTCTCAGTCGCAGGTCATGGGTCTTGCAACAGGATAATGACCCAAAACACAAAGCTAAAAACCCCCAAGAATGGCTAAGAGGGAAACATTGGACTATTCTGAAGTGGCCTTCTATGAGCCCTGACCTAAATCCTATTGAGCATCTTTGGAAGGAGCTGAAACTTTCCGTCTAGAAAAGGCACCCTTCACACCCGAGACAACTGGAGCAGTTTGCTCATGAGGAGTGGCCAAAATCCCTTCTGAGAGGTGCAGAAGTCTCATTGACAGTTACAGGAATCGTTTGATTGCAGGGATTGCCTCAAAAGGTTGTGCAACAAAATATTAAGTTAAGGGAACCCTCATTTCTTCCAGGCCTGTTTCATGAGTTTTCTTTTTTAAAAATTCTGTTGAAGCCTGGTTGAAAAGCAAAGTCTGACTTTCATTTGTTCATTTTCATAGAATTTTTATATATTATTACTTTTGTCAGATTCAAGTTATTTCTGTGACCATTGTGGGTTTTTCTTTCATTAACGAGGGGTACCAACAATTTTGACCACGTGTGTGTTATGACCTTATTGAGACACACATTTAAAAAAGAAAAAAATTAAATAAAATAATAAAAAAATTTATTAAATTATATGTCAATAACATGCCCTTATTAAAGGTTATAGCCCCACCCCTGATGACACCATACATAAAACTATTTTAGGCTAAGGCCCCACATTGTGGAAACTCAGCTTTTTTTGTTGCAGATTTTGTTGCGGTTTTTGAGCCAAAGTCAGGAATGGCTACAAAAGAAATGGGAAACATATAGGAAGCTCTTTTATTTCTATCTTTTGCTCAATCCACTCTTGGCTTTGGCTCAAAAAGCCGCAACAAAATCTGCAACAAAAAAAGCTGCGTTTCGGCAACGTGGGGCTTTAGCCTTATAAAGTTTTTTAGTAGCACTTTGTTTTTCAATTTTCATTTTTTTTATTTAATAACACAAAGTGCTACTAAAAACTTTATAAGGCTAAAGCCCCACGTTGCAGAAACGCAGCTTTTTTTGTTGCAGATTTTGTTGCGGCTTTTTGAGCCAAAGCCAAGAGTGGATTGAGCAAAAGATAGAAATAAAAGAGCTTCCTATATATTTCCCATTTCTTTTGTAGCCATTCCTGACTTTGGCTCAAAAAGCCGCAACAAAATCTGCAACGAAAAAAGCTGCGTTTCTGCAACGTGGGGCTTTAGCCTTATAAAGTTTTTTAGTAGCACTTTGTGTTATTAAATAAAAAAAATGAAAAGTGAAAAACAGACACTTTTTCCCTCCTCTTTTGTTTATATTTTCCCGGATATAAAAAAAATTAAAACACATGCAAAAATTAAAATAGCATAAAAAGAAAGCCTATGTGTCACCGAAAAAAGATGCAGAAATTAGTTAAATAACCCAAATGATAAAAATGTTACAGTCCTACATGTTACAAACCGCACATATAAAAAACATGAAAATGTGTCTGGTCCTGAACCAGGAATTGGCCCTATACTGAAGTTATTAATATAATGTTATGTTAATATAATATATGTTGTTATTATTATTATTATTATTGTTATTAATTCCATGATGTTATACATAACATGAATTCCATGGTCTAAAATATTATTATTATTATTATTATTATTATTATTATTATTAATATTATTACTAAATTAATTCCATGGTGCTGTACATTATAACTATAATTTCATATGCATAATAATTCTATGAGCTGTACATTGATATATTAATTTAATGGTGTACAATATATATATATATATATATATATATATACAGTCATATGAAAAAGTTTGGGCACCCCTATTAAACTTAATCATTTTTGATTAAAAGCTACAGGAAGCGACTAGAGGCTGTTATTTTTGCAAAAGGAGGATCTTCTAAATATTAATGTCACTTTTCTGTTGAGGTGCCCATACTTTTGCACCGGTCAAATTTTGGTTTAATGCATATTGCACATTTTCTGTTAGTACAATAAACCTCATTTCAATCCTGAAATATTACTGTGTCCATCAGTTATTAGATATATCAAATTGAAATGGCTATTGCAAACACCCAAATATTTAGAACTAAAAATGATTAAGATTAATAGGGGTGCCCAAACTTTTTCATATGACTGTATATTAATTCTATGTGTTGCATATTATTATATTAATGTCACGGTGTATAAAATTTATATTATTATTATTATTATTATTATTATTATTATTATAAGTCCATGATGGTATACATTATTATATTAATTCTATGTGCTGTACATTAATTTTATACTTTCATGGTGTACATTATTATATTAATTCCATGGTGTACAATTTTAATATATTATTATATTATTGTTGTTGTTATTATTATTATTATTATTATTATTATCAATATTATTAATTCCATGGTGCTGTATATTATAACATTAATTTCATGTGCTGTACATTATTATATTAATTCCATGGTGTACAACATTATTATTATTATTATTATTATTATTATTATTATTATTATTATTATTATTATATTGTACACAATGGAATTAATAAAATGATGTACCACAAATGGAATAATAATTATAATAATAATAATAATAATAATAATAATAATAATAATAATAATAATAATAATAATTTTGTACACCATTAATAATTCCATGGCGTACATTAATATATTAATTCCATGGTGATTTGTAAATCATTATATTAATCCCATGGTGCTATTTACATTATTATATTATTTCCATGGTGCTGTACATTATTAAATTAATTCCATGCTGCTGAACATTATTATTTTAATTTCATGTGCTGGACATTATTATATTAACTCCATGATATACAATATTGCTGTTTTTCTTCTTCTTCTTCCATGGTATACACTCTTACTATTAATAATTATAATAATAATATTAGTAATATTGTATACCTTGGAATTAATATAATAATGTATAGATCACCATGGGATAAATATAATAAAATACAGCACCATGAAATTAAATAAATACTGTACAATACCATGGAATAAATATAATAATGTACAGAGCACCATGCAATTAAAATTATAATTATAGCAATAATAATAATATAAACTATGTAATTAATATAATAAAGTACTGCACATGGAATTAATATAATAATGTACACTATAGAATTAATATAATTACAACAATAATAATAATAATAATAATAATAATAATTTTGTACACCTTTAATAATATTAATTTCATGGTGCTTCACATTATATATTAATCCCATAGTTCTCTATACATTATTATATTAATCCCATGATGCTCTGTACATTATTATATTAATTATATTAATATTAAATATTATTTTATTTCATGGTGTACATTATAATTATTATTATTAATTCCATGGTGATGTACAATATTGTATTAATTTCATGGTGTACAATATAATAATAATAATAATAATAATAATAATAATAATAATAATAATAATAATAATATAAACAATAATAATATTGTACACCATGGAATTACAACATCGTGGAATTAATATAATAATGTACAGAGCACCATGGAGTTCATATAATAATAATAATAATAATAATAATATTGTACACCATTAACCCTTAGACGCACCAGGACGTACATTTACGCCCTGGTGCACGTGACTAAAACATGGCGGCCGCTCTGAAATATCAGAGATGACTCTGATCACGGGCATTTAATCACTCAGATGCCGTGGTTAAGTGCAGCCACGACATCTGAGTGGTTACTTTCACTTTCTATTTGCTTCTTGGTAACGGGACAGCCCCCCTGCGACGTGATCGCGGGAGGCGTCCCGTTACCATGGCAGCCTGGAGCCTTCTGAAGGCTCCCAGACCTGCCATTGTATTTTAACTACTGAAGCCTGCATAGCAAATCTGCCATAGACTGCAGTACAGTAGTATTGCAGTCTATGGAACAGGTGATCTAAAGCCCTCCTAGGGAAGCTAAAAAAAAAGTTAAAAATAAAAGAAAAAAAGTTTTTAAAATTATTAAAAAAAAAAAATAAAAAAAACCTAAAAGTTTAAATCACCCCCCTTTCCCTAGATCACATATAAATATAAATAAAAAAAGTTAACATAAACTCATTAGGTATCCCCATGTCCAAAAATGCCCAAACTATTAAAATTTAAAAACATTTGTCCCATATGGTAAATGCCATAGCAGGAAAAAAATAATCAAAGTGGCTGACTTGGCGTTTTTTCGCCAAAGTATGTCCCTAATAAAATGGAATAAAAAGTGATCAAAACCTCATACATCCCCCATCATGGTATCAATAAAATCTACATATCGTCCAACAAAAAAAAAGACACCTTACACAGCTCCGTATGCTGAAATATAAAAAAGTTACAGGGGTCAGAATATGGTGATTCAAATAATTTTTTTTTTCTTCAAAATTTAGAATTTTTGTAAAGTGATTGTACTGCCCTGCAGAATAAAGCAAACATAGCATTTTTACCTCAGAGTGGAAGCCGTAAAAAAAAGACATGTGAAAATGACAGTACTATGTTTTTTTCTCAATTCCACATCATTCTGATTTTTTTTCCCGCTTCCCAGTACATTGTACAAAATAATAAATGGTACCACTTTGAAGTACAACTTGTCATGCAAACATCAAGGCCTCATATGACTATGTAAACAGAAAAATGAGAAAGTTATCAATACCATGGTATACATTATTATATTAATTTTATGGTGCTCTATACATTATTAATTATTATATTAATTCCATGGTGCTGTATATTATTACATCAATCCCATGGTGCTCTATATATTGTTATATTATTCCCATGCTGCTCTGTACATTTTTATATTAATTATATGGTGCTGTAAATATTATTTTAATTGCATGTGCTGGACATTATTACATTAACTCCATGGTATACAATATTACTACTATTATTATTAATATATTAATTCCATGATGCTGTACATTATTATATTAATTCTATGTGCTGTACATTATTATATTAGTTCTATGTGCCTTACATTATTATAGTAATTCCATGATTCTGTACATTATTATTTTATTTCCATGTGCTGGACATTATTATATTAACTCCATGGTATATAATTTTACTATTATTATTCAATGGTGTACATTATTAATTTAATTTCATGTGCTGTACAATATTATGAAGGATCACAATGAACTTTTTATAATTTTATACTTTTATATCTGTTTTACATTTTCATATCTGCTTAAGGTGTACTGTGTGTAAAAAAAAACATTGTTATCCTTAAAGTTAAATATTAGATGTGGTTGTTTATGCTTGAAACTGAGTGTGATGTAATGTTACACTACCAGATAGTGTCTGCATACCAAAGTGAGAATCCTTTGTGTCCAAGAAGACATGTGCTTGATTTGATGCCAGAAGACATCTCTGTGCATCACAGCGCAAGACAGGAGATGGCTGACCATATACGGAACTGCTTATATCTGTTATCTATGCATTCAAGATATGCTACAACAATTAGGATTGAACATGAGGACTTACGTTGCTATGTTAACCCTTTCCTATATTTGCTGCTATATGAACTTATGTTGTCTTAATAAAGGCTCAGTGTGCGTCCCTGTATTCGGCTAAGAAAGAGGGTTCATACCAGCTCTGTGTCTGGTGTCTATCTCTCACCGCTAGCACTTAGCTCATATCAATTAGGACAACGACAGTTATCAGGGGAACCTGGTCAATTGGCCCACAAAGGGTCATGACCTTATCGATATTATATTAATTCTATGTGTCTTATATTATTAGAGTAATTCCATGATGTTGTACATTATTATATTAAATACATGGTGTTCAAAATAATAATAATAATAATAATAATAATAATAATAATAATAATAATAATAATATTAAAAATTATTTTATACACAGTTAATAATTTGAATTCCATGGTGTACATTATTATTTTAA